>JAVQJF010052214.1:0-10868 GCA_036023855.1 Gadopsis marmoratus | reverse complement strand
CTCTCAGACAGCAGCAGAAGGAGAGAGAGAGGAGAGAAAGGGAAGCAGTGGAGTCAGTAACAAGCATTATTAGAGTGTTGGAGCTCAAACTGACTGACAGGTGTTTGTGGTTCTGTGGGTTTGAACATTATCTTCTAGAGGTAGATTTGACCAGAACACCAAACAAACTTGTAAACATCCTCTGCTTCTCCGTTAGCTCTCAGGACGTCCTCATCCCTCCTCCCTCCTTGCCCAGGGACGGCGTCGCTCCAGCGGGTTTGTTGGCGGCAGCTCACCAGGCCCCGCCCCTGCTGGTCCAGGTTCAGCAGCTGTCAATGGAGAAGCAGAGCGTGGAGGCGGAGCTTCAACGCTGCCAGGAGGCGGAGCGAGAGGCCAGTGAGAGAATCCGCAGGTCAGATTCTACCTTCATGCAACACACCTGTCGACGTGATTCATTAATTTAATACTAAAATTTACAAGCTTCAAATGTGATTTCTGTACTTTTAACAGCATCCAGTGAAGTTTAGAGAACAATGTTCTTCCAGCTTTGTCAAAGCAGTTGCTCTATTTTCATTGGAGGAGAGAAAATGCTGAGTGTGTGTGTGTGTGTACATCAATGACCTTTACTAAATACCAACAAGGCTGTTGACATGTTAGTTGACACACACACACACTGAGCAGGGTGATGACATCATGCTGAGGTTGGCTGATGAGGTGCAGGACGTTTACCTGTTTGTGTTGGACCAGGTAAAGATTTCATTTAATTTACTGTCCCTGAAGGCCACACTGAAGTTATATTAGACTTCACTGTAATGACCAGAAGACCCCCACCCCAGGTCTACCTGCTCCATGTAGCCCCGAGGCCACAGAGCCTCCCTGAGAAGAATCCAGGCTTCAGATCTAAATGTAATCTCACGTGTTTCTTGTGTTCATTGTGCAGTTTGACTCATTTATGAACTTTACTGACTAATTGTTGAGTCTCCAACTGCCTCATCACGTCGACAGAGTCACTGCTTCTCAACCTGGGGGTTGGGACCCGTAAGTCATCGAAAGACAAATCTGAGGGGTCACGAGAAGGAAAAATCAGTGTGGTGACGAGATAAAAAGGTTAGGAAGCTGTCACCACAGACATGTTGCCATCACTGACTGCGATGTGTTCAAAGACTGGTTAAGCGTGTGGGACTAAAGAGATTTGGTTCGATGATTCATATTCAGCGGACGTCGGTGTGAGTGTCTCTGCTGCCGAGATGATCAGGAAGAATTAATCCTTCAGATTTCGACTCGTACAGGATGACGGTCGGATGCCGAATAACGTGACTTCTTCTTCTGCTGCTTCTCATCTCATCAGCCTGAAGATGAAGAGATGAGATTCATGATGAAAACAGCTTAAGTCGTCCGTCTGCGTCCCGCGTCGTCCTCCTGGGCTCAAACCCGCGGCTTTCGGCTCTAATTTGGCTGCCAGCGGGGGGGCGGCCGGCTCTGAAGAGCCTCCCAAGTTCCTGAATATTTGCTCTCTGGAGGGGGGGGGGTGATGGAAATCTGCTGGTTATTACAGACAGGAAGTTTAATTTGGTTTGGACAGAGAGGGAGGGGCAGACAGACAGGCAGACAGGCAGGCAGACAGACAGGCAGACAGACAGGCAGACAGACAGGCAGACAGACAGACAGACAGACAGGCAGACAGACAGGCAGACAGACAGGCCGCTCGTTGACGGTCTTGGTAACAAAGCAGCGAAACACTCAGCTCGGCGTCAGACAGCAGTGACCTTCACAGAGACGACCTTCACGTTATCATGCCCACTATGTTTGTTGGATTTATTTTAGTTTTGGGATTTTTATTTATATCTTCCAAAATCTCTTAACAAACTCCCAACATCTCTGTATTTTTCGGCTGCACGTCCAAACTCCACCCAGCTGCTGTGTCACCGCCCAACCAGGAGCCACGGACCAACACCCCCCGTCTCCATCACCTCCGCCTCCCCCTCTCTGACCCCTCCAGCTCTGTGACTGAGGCTCTGTTTGAGTCGCAGGCTCCAACAAACACAGGACAAAGACACATTGTGCTGCAGCTTCCTGGTTCGGGTGGTGAGAGCGTCGCGGTGGTCTGACGGAGGAGATAAGTGCTGGACAGGGACACGGAGAGACTTCGGGTCCTCTGCCGAAACTACTGGTCAAATTAAATCGATTGACAGAAAAGTCACCTATCAAGCAGAAATCCTTTTATTTTCTGTGATGTTGTTGTTGTGATGAGGAGCAACTGAAACTGTGAATTTCTTTGATTAAAATAATCCCAACTTTCCAGAGCTTTCAACCAAATCATCCCGCGGTCTCCACCGCTGGATAGAGTTTGCTCAGTTGCCATGGAGATGGATCTGTTGAGCGCGTTGGCACTTCCAGGACGTTTGTTTTGTCAAACTACTGTTTATATATTTAGTTTGAAGTTGAATCCGGTTTGACTCCTGATAAAAATGGGCCTAAACAATAATGTAGAAGTGATGTTTTCACAAGTGGCATCTTCAACGTCCCGTCTCATCGCGTGTTTCCCCGTTTAGTTTGTGACGTATATGGTGAGAAACGGTCCACTGAGTGTCCTCTTCAAACGGACAGTAAATCTATTCTGCTGGTGGAACAATAACTGACCTCGTTTAGTTTGATTGTCGTGTCACTTCCTGTAATTACATAAACACAGTGAACCGCTGTGTTCTTTAATACGTCTACTTTAACTTTACTGCCTCTTCCTCTCTGTGATTACCAGCTACGGCACTGACACGTTCACACCCCGTCCTGGGAGCTTCACTGTCCGTCTGTAAATCTGAGCTTCATCACGACGTTGTTGGAGGTAAACAAGAGACGCAGGAAGGCTTCGCGTCACCAAGCCGAGGAGCTCAATTACTAACTGCTGTTCCCATCATGCCGACATGTAATGTTCGTTGGATGTAAGGAAGGGAGGGGGTGACAGAGGAGACGTGGGGAGGAGGAGAACGTTGCATCCAAAATGTTCATTTGTTTCAGCAGCTGTTTGTGAAACCGACCACAGCACATGTTCCCTTCTTTCCTGGTTTGTTATCAGCAGGTATGTTTCTGTTAAAGCGTCGTTTTATGCAACCTGGGCCTCTGCTTATCCAGCGGCCCGGCGCCACCTGGCAGCCCAGCGTGGAGCGACGCCACACAGAGGCCTCAGGCCTTCAATGTCTCAAGGCGCATGTTGGATCTGCAGCCTCTCAGCCTCCCCTTCCTACAGGTACAAGGTGTCATCAGAAGTATTTATTTTACGTCTTTTGTCTGTGATGCAAATACCTCTAATGTTCAGACAGACAGACAGACAGACACTGCAGAAACTACTAATAAAAGTAAAGAAGCATGTCCTTTACGTTCAGGAATACAGGTGTGCAAACTGCAGCACGGTGCGCAGAACAGAGTTTATTACCTACGACGACGTATAACACGGTGCCTTAGCTTAGCATAAAGACTGGAAACAGGGGGAAACAGCTAGCCTAGCTCTGTCCAACAGCAACAAAAATCCACCTACCAAAACCTTTAAAGCCAGCTGACGAACACGTCATATCTCGTTTGTTTCAACAACATAAACCAAAGTGCAAAAAGGTGCATTTGTAGATTCAAGTGCGGTCGCGTGTCGGAGTGATGTCATTGGACGTGATTATCGGGATGATGGTCTGATGTTAGAAATAACTGCTCCATTAGCTCCGTGTGTGTGTGTGTGTGTATAAATAAAACAGTCCGTCTATTAGGACTCTGTCATTACCACAAGGTCTCAGACCACACGCAGCATCGGCCATCAGCAGTCTGTCAGACTGTTATTTCATTACGGGGGAACGCTGCTCAACACGTGACTCTGCTGGAGTTTTTTAATTTAATGGAACAGCTGATGGAAACCAGAGACACTGAACATATAAACACGTCTGACCCTGAGCGGTTACAGCGGCGGCCATGTTGGCTCTGTGGGGTTACAGTTAAACAAACATCTGTTAGAGGCTGATTAACAGCACGATACGGTTGGTTTAAGTGCTTCTCTGCAGCTCTGCTGGGCTAAAAAGCCTCTTTTAGCTCCTACTTTTTAGTTTTGCAGCACATTTCCTGTCTGGTTCCGTCTCACTGGGTGCAGTTGGGGACGAGCTGGGGAACATAGCGGAGCGCTGAGCAGCTACAGAGCCAGAGATCTCCCTCACAAGCTAGTGGAGACCAAAACCAGAGGTAACAGAGAGTCATCAGGTGACACAAACACGACTCCACATGCAGGATCATGGATGTGGAAACAGGCAGCTGAATGCTAACATGTTAGCTCAGTTTTGATGTTTTTACACAGCACATTAGATAATTGTTGTATTTGCATCTTGACCACAAAGAGCTCTGTGCTTTACTGTCTCGTAACGTAACATAACCCTGGGTAGAGTCATTTCAGGCTCCAGTTATAAAAAGGTAGGGAGGCCTGTATGTAGCCTGAGGAGCAGGACCCAGGGCAGAAGGTCGCTGCCTCCAAATGACGTCCTCGTGTGCAGGCTAAAGGCTAACCAGGGAGCTTTAGACGTGTTTGAACTTTGTACAGAGCCAGGCTAGCTGTTTCCCCCTGCTTCCAGTCTTTATGCTAAGCTAGGCTAACCACGTCCTGACTCCAGCTCTGAACACACAGACATGAGACCGATCATCTAAAAACACCTCACAGAATCATCCACCTCTTAATCAACTGCAGCCACTGCTTACACACCAACTCACACTTCATTTGCTTACAGTGAACACACACACACACACACACACACACACACACACACACACACACACACACACACACACACACACACAGGTCAGTTGCAGTTACAGCCTTCGGGGCTTAAACCTTAAACTAAACTTTCCTCTGCAGAAGACACTTTTCATCCTTTCAGCTTCAACACGTTTCCGTGGTTTTGCTGTAAGACGACACACTGCAGTTTTCTTCACAAAGTTTAGCCTGCCATGTATTTCTGATGTTTAACTATACTACAGTATTAGTATAACTTTAATAACTAGTACTTTTAAGACTATTTCCACGACTCTGTCATCTGGCTTTGGTGACTTTGATGAAACATTTAGTTGATACATTATTTTATCTTTATCAAACCGTTTTCAGGCTTGTGCAGATCTTTCGGTCCGGACCCAAAATAATCTCCTGATGTTTCGGACTATTTTGGGTTCTCACACAAGCAAAGCGAGAGCTGTGAACATATGTGGACTGGCAGGGAACTCATTCGTCAGGCCATCCTGGTGACCTTTGACCTCACTATACATCAGGAACTCTGAACGGACAGAAAATCAAACCAAAGTGTATTCCCGCTGCATTTAACTGCACTGACGGCTAAACGTATCTCCTCCGGAGGTCACGACGAGCTCTCAAGCTAATTGATCATCAGCTGAGACGGTGCTGGACTTCATCCAACAGACGGAGACCTGATGCAGACCAGTGGAACACCTCCTGAAGATGTGTGCGAGTGCTGACTGGATTGAAGATCTTTCCATGACTTTAAAATCACATGAAAACTAACTGACTGTGATGCATTGGCTCGAGTCACAGATGTGACATATTACAGTATGTCACTCATACAGGGCTGATTCACAGCTGATCAGCACGTATCAATACAGACGTGTCCGCTGGTATGTTCTTTATGCTGCGTGTTCTTACCGACTGCTTTCAGGTCAGTAAACATTCCAGTGCGTTCCAACCGGGCCGCTGTGATTGGCTCTCACTGGGGCGAGAGCTCGGGCTCTAATGAATTAAATTAAGGAGAAGAGGCTTCATTTGGGAATTTGGCGAGAGACGAAAAACAGAGACGCTCTGTCCAACGTCAGGACGGAGAAACTACAGAGAGACAAACTGCATGGACGGACGGAGGCTTGTTAAAAGGAACAATCCTTCATTCTCGAAAATCTCGTTCTCACGATGGAATCTCAGATCTGACCTCTTCATTCAGTTTGATTTAGCAGAAAGTCTGTCTGTCTGTCGCCAACGAGTCTTAGTATTTATCCTTTATTCCACATGTCAGCAACACTGTTTTCCTTTGACAATAAAATCTTGTAAATTGCACATTGCGACTCGGTGGACACCGGAGCTGTCAGGCTGTTGCGAGCAGTTAACTTGATTTTTGTGACATTGTTGATTTAAGAGGCTGAACAGCTGGAAGACGGCTGTTCCTGTCATCACTTTCCATGGACGTAGCTGTTATGTCCATTTTTAAACAATATCCAACCACCAGCCTTGAGATTAAAGGCTGACCCATCCACCCAGTCCACCAAGTCCATCCACCCAGTCCATCCACCCAGTCCACCAGGTCCAGTCCATCAAGTCCATCAAGTCCATCAGGTCCAGTCCACCAGGTCCAGTCCACCAAGTCCATCCACCCAGTCCATCAGGTCCAGTCCATCAAGTCCATCCAACCTGTCCGAGGCTTTGTCAGATTCACGATGAGATAGTCAGAGGCAGCTGGAAGTCTGGAGACCTGATGTGTGTAGTTTTTACAGGACTGTTGAGGTTTAGCACAGCTAATGTAGCTGCGGTCATCCACGTCAGTTTCTGTATGTTGCAATAACCTTTAACACTCAGCTCAAACTGCAACATGTGGAAACCACAGGCTGTAGAATTAACTGAGAAAAAGCCTTTAAATGCAGGAGGACTTTGAAGGAAAGGACAGAAGGACCTTTGGCTCACTTAACCTTTTCCAGTCCCGTCCAGCACCTTCAGATCTCTGAAGGCAGCGGTGGTGTACAGCATCACATGCAGCTTTGGGGAACACTGTTAATCTGGAAAAACCTAGTATGTGGACCTTTATTTAAGAATATGTTGAGTTTAAAGGCCTGCTGTTAAATCCCCTCTTAAAGGTAAAATGGATGCTGGCAGGGGGAGGGGCCAGAAACCAGAGAGCAGCAGAGCTTTATGTGCTCGGTGTGCTTCAGCTGTTGATGTGAGATCTTCACGCTGTGCCATAAATGAGCTGCAACATGCAAAAACACCGGTACGGTCCTTTAAACTTCACGCATTACAGGATTTTATCTCCCTGCTGAGACAGAACTGGCTCTGACGTCCAGATCGCATCCGTCCATCAGCTGTGAGAGTTTCAAGTTAAAGCTGAAAAGCCGACGCCTTGCTACTGGCTTCATTAGCATCTGATAAAAACCCGTTTGCCTGACGCCTTAAACTGCGAAACATTAACAGCAGCTATTTTAAAACCTGTGAAGTCAGTCCAGGGGTTGCTGCTGTTTCAGTCATTAGCCGGCCGGCAGAGCCACGCAGCTTCACTTCACAGCAACGTTCTGGCAACACAGAGTGGCGCCTCTTTCCCAGGAGAACATCTTTGGTTCTTCCACCAGTTCCTGCGTCAACAGGACAGAGCGTAGCATCGATGCTAAGCTAGACACGTTCCACAAAACATTCCATAACTTCCATTTAAATCGTATCTGAACCGTGAGATTCTCAGATTTCCCAACATACGATGTCATGATGGGTGAGGTTTGGGGGTTTGGGGTCAACAGGAAGTAGAGGAAGTGACATGCGGAGAAGAAGTTGCAGTGTGAGTGTGTGTTGGATCAGAAACCTGCAGCTTCAAAAGGTCTTCAGCTAACGTTCTGTAACCAGGCAACCGGAGAGAAGAACCTTTTCAGTCCGTCTCTGTGGTGGAAACACAGTAAGACTCAAGGGTCTGCTGGAGGTAACATCAGTATCAGATTAGATAAAAGTGATGTTTTCACAGTTTCCCTGCAGAGAAAATACTCTGATGAATCTTCTACAGAAGCATCGTGTCTGCAGGTTCATACGGTTTCATCACACTCAGGGTCACTGCGAACATTTCACAGACCTTAGTGAAAAATCATCGAGGCATCGTCGAACCGGCCGCGTTCACCTCCTAAAGACACTTTGATTTACAGTCCGTCTTTGATTTCTGGGCTTCGTGTGGATCAGGGTCGACCCTCCTCCAGTCCAGTTGGAGCTGCTGATCCACCTGTTTAGTAGCCGACAAAAACCCCAGAAGAAGAAGAAGCAAACATTTTACTCGATGTGGTGAAAAACAAACCAAACCCCAAATCTAAAAAAATGAAAAAGAAACCAGAGCCGGTCGGAGGCCTGAAAGTATCTACGATCAGGTTGACAGCAGTGGAACCGGATCCTAAAACAGAACCTGGTTCGGACCCGTCTGTTCCTCAGCTCATCTGAACACGTTGGGATTTCTGAAGCTAAATATTAGTCGGGATAAGATCTCAGACCAGGTCCAGGTCTCAGACTGGGACACACTTCACTTCTTCTTTAATGGTTTAAAAAAAGCAAACCAAGGGGCTGAGAAGTGAAGTTTGTGGCGATAAGAACAGAAAGGTCCCGGCACCGTCTCAGCGTCTCCTTTTGGAAAAAGGACCAAACCGCCATTTCTTCTCCTCCCGTCGTTTACTACAAATCACAGCTATTTTACGTTCCTGTGGAGCGTCTAGTGAAACACAGCGCAGAGTTTGAGACGTGTGAACTCGTGTTTAAACGTTCCAGATGAATCAATCGGAGAACTGAAGCCGGAAACTAACGAGCAAAAACACGTCGAGAGAAAAAAGTGTGTTCTGGTCCTTTAATGGCTGAAAGGCGCCGCGATGGTAAACAGAGTTTACAGTGATTCTGTGTGTTCCTGCTGGTTCACACACACACACACGTATGTATTTGACCCCCCCCAGGACCAAACACACACAGCTGCTGGAGGTCAGGAGGCACCGAGGGAGGAAGTGCAGGGTGTCAGCTGATTGTTTCCTGCCGGGTCCTCAGCTCATCCTGTGTGTGTGTGTGTGTGTTACAATAAATTCAAGAGGAGTGAATCAAAGTTTATATTCAGCCGAGTCGGGCCGACTGTGGCTGAAAGTTGACTGGGCCCTGGACTGGGTTCTGGACTGGGTTCTGGACTGGGAGCTGGACTGGGCCCTGGACTTTGGTTTTGGGGATGGACCGGTCTGGGGATCAGGGGACTTTGAGGTTCCTCTTGGACTCCATCACGCTGCAGCTGCCTGATATTAATCCCCAGCAGCTGTGTGATCGGCTGTATCGGCATTTGAAATGATCGATCGCAGAGACAGTTGGAGGCGACTGGACGTCGTCGTCCTCGAACACACCAAGCGGACGCTTTAACCAGTATTTTCATTATCGATTAATCTGCTGATCATTTCGCCATGAATCGATTCATTGTTTCGTCTCAAATTGGTTTTTTGTCCAAAACCCAAAGTCGCTGCGCTTCCTGTCAGAAAAGACAGAAAGCAGCAAATCCTCACAGACAGGAAGCAGGAGCCAGAAAACCCTTCGCTCTTATCGATAGCTGCTACTTCGTTTTCTTTTGATCAACTAATCGGTTCACAGCTCTGTGTGGACGCACGACAACTCGTCTACCCACAAACCACTGCTTCTCCTCACAGTCACACCTGCACACAGACAGACAGACAGACAGACAGACAGACAGACAGAAGAGTCTTTATCTTCTCAGAGGCTGAAAATATCATCAGTCTTTCTGCTGACTCAGTGTTTCCTCAGTGCTGACTTATATTTGAGTCTAATTGTCTACTAATAAACAATGACTCGTGTGTGTGTGTGTGTGTGTGTGTGTGTTACAGATACACAAAGTGCTCTACATTAAATTACAGACACACGTGTACCTGCACACATGATCAATATTCCACAATAAGCAGTGATGGATTTCCAGAAGCAGGACTTAACCACACACACACCTACACACACACACACCTACACACAGACACACACGGATGGAAAAAGTGATCTGATCTGCGGCAGGAAGGAGACGTTCGTGTGGAAACATGTTGAAGCTTCAGAGTAAAAGCTCCACTTACAGAACAGGAAGTCGGTAACAAAATCAAACCGATCAATTAAAATATCTATTAATAAAACAGTCACACAGACTGATGGAGGCAAAAAGCACGTTTCCATCAGAGTATCACCCAGTACACCCAGTATCAGAGTATTTAGAAGAATTCAACAGTAATAAACTGAAAAGTGCACATTTAAACACGCTGCCTGACAGGCAAGACTCTGGGAACAACGTCCCTCTTTACTGCTGAGCTGCATTCCAAGTCACACAAAGTAACCAACGTATTATATATATATATATATATATATATATATATATATATAATATATCTGTATATCAGTTTGTGTGCACATAGACCTCCCTGAATACTAATTATATGACATGTGAAGCAGCAGCTCTCGCTGACGAAGAGTAAAAATAAACTTTATTTGGTGTCATTTCATGAGGCCGCGGAGACGTCGTGCACGTGGTCTCTTAAAATAAGAGAAGCCATCTTGTTGCTCTCAGAGCTCCTGCAGCTTTCCGAGAGTAGAATTCAAGCACCTTTCAAGCACTTTCAAGGTACCCAAACTCAAAATGCCCTCATCATCACATCCAACAGGAGACGCACTTTAAAACATCACGACGCTTCACGAGAGGATTTTAGAATTTTCCAGGATCGAGGCGTTTTTTACTTTTGAAGTTCCTGTTTTGCAAAGTGGACGAATCGTCAGCAGGATCACATGACAACAGGACGCACTTCTATTGGTCAGAAACAGAAACACACATTCTCAAAAACAACTTTGACCTGTCTGTCTGCCTGTCTCTCTGCCTGTCTGTCTGCCTGTCTGCCTGCCTGCCTGTCTGCCTGTCTGTCTGTCTGTCTGTCTGTCTGTCTGTCTGTCTGTCTGTCTGCCTGTCTGTCTGTCTGTCTGTCTGTCTGCCTGTCTGCCTGTCTGTCTGCCTGTCTGCCTGCCTGCCTGCCTGTCTGCCTGTCTGTCTGTCTGCCTGCCTGTCTGCCTGTCTGTCTGTCTGCCTGTCAGGTTTGGTTCTCTCAGATCCATCATCCACCCATGTTCTGCC
>JAVQJF010052212.1:0-46516 GCA_036023855.1 Gadopsis marmoratus | reverse complement strand
CTCATGACTCACCTTTGACAGATATCAGTGTTACCTCCGTAAGGGGGGGGGGGGGGGGGGGGGGGGGGCTGCGGTGTGGGTGTGTTGACTGTGTGGTGAGCGGGTCAGTCCTGACAGTTTGTGATTGATTGGTTTGGTGGTCAGACATGCAGTTATGGAGTGTTAGTTTATCGCCGACTCTGCGGTGGAGTTGAAATCAGTGAGAGCCTTGTTGTTATCTGACTGTCATCCCTGCGGTTGGTGTTCCGATTCCAGATCCTCCCGTCCACATGTTGAAGTGTCCGTGGGCAAGACACTGAACCCCTAAGTTGCCCCCGGTTGTGCGGATCACCTGTCAACAGGATTTCTCTCTGTGTGTCAGTTAGTGTAATGAGCTCCGAAAGGATCGAGAAGAGGCATTTTGATGAACCTATGTTCCTAGCTAACACAGCAGAATTTCACCACAGCAAGCACAGCTCACAGAGTTCGAGCTGGCCAGAGGGGACAGATGAATATAACAGGAAAATAACAGGAACTGTGAGGCGTGTGAGGATCATATGTGAGTGAATAAATGTCAATAAGTGCTGAAACAATTAGATGAATAATCAATTAGTTCATTGACAGAAAATACATTTACAATGATTTTGAAGTCAAACGCATAAGTTCCAAATATTTGCTCATTTTGGCTTTTCAAATGAAAGGATATGCCCATTTTTATCAGTTTTATATAATTTAAAATGGAATATTTTGGGGGGGTTTAATGTGCTGAAACCAAACAAACTATTTGAAGATGTTACCTTTTGGCTCTGGAAAAATGTGATGGTATCTTTCTCAACTATTATAAAGCGTCACAAGCAGACAATGCAAAGGTTTCAAGAGCAAATGTGGACCTGAATATCATCAGGTCATCATGATTTAGAAGGTTAAATGTATTTGAAAAGAATGATTTCCTTTAGACAAACTCACAGTACAGTACATATACAGGATATTGTTATAGGTCCTTCACAACAATATCCACAGCTTTCTTTACTTTGCTGAGTGTATAACGGTGATTTAACCAAATTCCAATTTCCATCCTATTTTGCTGTTAGTGCATAGCCAGGATACAGTGTCACTATTACTTCCACCAGCAGAGTTGGCCATGGGGTTAGTGCCCATTTATTCCCTGCCACCCCCCTCTGTTTAGTTGTCTTTTAATGGGAAATCTTTCAAAGTTGAGTTCTTTTGCACAAAACTTTGTGGAACACATTGCTATGGGGAATGGGGGAATTAATACATTTTTCAACTGGCCGAAGGGGAATGTGGTTCAAGGCTTTTTAGAAAAAGTCATAAAACTTTAAATTCAAATTTACATAAACATCAAACTGTGTGCCTATAACTTGGGATCTATAGAGGCAGACTGTCCGTTAGTCAAATAACAATCTCAGACTTTAACTGTTGGGTAAGAAACCTCAACTGACAGACACCAAGGTCTTTCAGATAGAATGAGCAATTTAAGGGGTCATGGAATTGAAACATGACTCCTGCATGTGCCACTCATATGAAGGTTGAGTGTATTATAATAAATTCATGGGAGATGGTGAGTTTACAGGCACCACTCACTCACAAGAAAAACAGCATTTACATGCTCGCCATGTGCAGCTGTTCCTGGTCTGCAGAGACACCTTCAGCTGTTATTGACCTATTAATCAAACCACAATTTTCATTTTTATTGCACTACAGTGGTAGATGGCGAATTCATGGTCCAATGAACACATATGGCATCTCAGAAGTCCATGTGTGCCATTTATAAACCACCTGATGACCAAAACTGTTGGATGGTACTTGAAAAAGCAATGACCTCTTGGTGATGTCGAACTGACAACAAGTCCTCCAAATGAAGCATCAAAATAAACAACTTGGTGAGTGTTATGGAAAGATCATGGTTTGGGTTAAAATTACTTTGTTATGGTTAGGGGCCTTTGTCGTCATGGTGGCCACATTGGTGACTGGAGTGTGGCTAAAAGAAACGAACATTGACCTCCTCCTTATATGGATGTTTTTGCTCTATAGGTAGCATCACACTACTCCCTCCTTTGCTCCTGACTGACAAACAACATAACATTGTTTTCAGGGGAATTTGCTAAAACGACTGTTGCACTTGTTTTTCATAAGAGCACAGTCTCCAGTCTTCAGACTGATGTTCAATCGTTTAATGGTCAATCATGATACACATATACACACGTGCAGAGAACAATGCTCAAACACACACATACAGTCGCATTTCACGTTGAAATTTATCCTCTGCTTTTGACCCCTCCGGCCATCCTTCTTCCGAGGGGAGCTGGAGCAGTGGTCAGCCTTCTATGGCGACCGGGGACCAACTCCAGTGCACATCCCTGTATTGTCTTGTCTTGATCCCTCACAACGGAGGAGAGGGTCTACTTTTCTTGAATGGACAGATCCATCACTGCCCGGAAAGTGAAGAAACTGTCAGAAAGAGGGTGGGCCGAGAGCAGATGCATGTTTGGGAAGCTGGCGTAGAGGAAACCATGGGAGCTGAGCTGGGGCAAAGAGGTTTGTTAGAGTCCAGAGCCCAAAATTATGATCGCTTACAACATTAAACAGCACTTTTTCCGGAGCAAGTGGTTTGGCAAGTCAGTGTAATTACACTGTATAGCTATAGTTTTGTGTCTGCTTCCACACTGTCAGCACAATCTTAAATCACCTAAAAGTCTTTTCGGGGGAAGTTATTGGCCCATTGCTTATCTGGGTTCACAAAGGAACCACTTCAGCTGCAGTGCTATCAGCGGAGTGAACTAATTAAGAGTGAAATCAAAGCGTTTTTTCACTCAATGTGTGTGTCTGTGTGTGGTCAGTGAGTCGTGACAAATTGCTACTGCCCCTAGTGAGGCCATTTCCTCCTTCTCTTGTCGTTCCACCAGCTACAGTAGTTACAGATAGATTATGTACATTTCCTTAGGGGTTTGACGCCACCAATATACACCCTACTTAATCAAATGCATTACCTTCACAGACGGGGGGGGGGGGGGGTTCTCTGTAAGCATGAACTACCAAAAAGGAGTGTGTGTTTGAGTCTGCAGCCATCAATCATTCTGACATGCTCCCAGACACATGTTTTACAAACACGGATGTGGAAAGTGCCTCAAGAATCAATAAGCCCTGCTGCATACAGTAGGCACATTACACAGGCAATTACACATACGCATGACCTGCAGTATATTGCTGCTCATTTGTCTGCACAGGGTGAAGTATTCAATTTAAACCCCTGTGTCAGCAAACGTCTGCCGGGAGCAAGACACACGCCTCTCCCGGCTTCATGAATCATTCTAAGCATTACATAAATATGACTGTGTGTCACGCTGAGCAATTGTTCAAGCCTCTGAATCCACTGATGAAAAGCTGATTCACGCTGACACCATTATATTCACCAGATAAAATGTCAATGTCATTCTCAGCTGCCTTCATCACTGTCGTTCCATTCAGTCGCCCTCTCGCACCCCGTCACTGCTGGGAAGTTAAAGGATAAATATAATTAATATTCTTCACAGCTGCTGGTGGTGGTATTATTCCGAGTCAGGCACAGAGCTAAATTGTAGCTTGGTCGTTCACACATGCATGCACACACAAGTGTATACACAGAGCGCAATCGTGATGCTGTGATTTGAGAGCATTCATTCATTCATTCATTATCCATACTGCTTATCCCGAAGGGTCGCGGGGGGGTTGGAGCCAATTCAATCATAATACCCACCCTCCACCCTCTCCTGTGCAGTCTGTCCTGTTAAAATGGCACCATATTAGGGATGGGCTTGACCTACAGAATGAGCCTCTGGTGTCTTCTAGCAAAGGTGGGTGGGAGTATGGGGGCATAAAGTCAGAGGGTCCAGATCACTTCTGAGAGGTAAACTAGTATTCTTGTTTTGCACTTGCAGAGTCAGAATACAGTATACAGCAACCAAAAAAATAACTCTACATGCAGTGTCACTTTGCTCTGCAATAATGTACTGTTATAATAACTATTAGAACTGTTTGAAGAGAACTTGTCTCTCTGGGTTGTTCCTGCTCACCTAGCATTAGCATTAGCACAGCTAGCTGTCCACCAGCGAGTCATTCAGAAGCTGGATTCACTCACTTGTTCACTAAAATACTGTGTATTGTCTGGGTTTAATTTGAGGGGAGAAGCTGTAACGTTGGCTAATGTGGTGATTTTTCTTTAGCGAGCATCTAGAGGAAGATTTACATGGTTGACTGCTGTCTTCCATCCTGGAACTTACACTTTCCTTCTGATAGCAACACGACAGAGAGCCGACTGAAAGTAACATTAAAGATACATCAACATCCACAGCACTTGATAGTGTTACATTAGCTAACCTTTTATAAATGTTGGCGTCCTGCCTGTATGTTTTTCGTAGTTTGTAACTGTTTTTTTGTGCCTTTCTAATTCCCAGTGGATGGTAGATGAATTAAATCAATAAATATGTGCAGATAATGTCCCCTGAACTTGACATCACATCATTTCTGGTCTTGCGTCATCATGTTTTCAATGTATAATGATCGGATTGTTAAAGGCTAAAAGCAGAAAAATTTAAGAACACTGACATTTAAGAGTTTTAAAATAAATGTATCAAGCCCAGTAAAGATAAAAAGACTGAACTGTATGGGATACTGTTGAGCAAGGTCATGTTGTGGGGCTGAACTTTCAATCATTGTCATTATTGCCAATTTCAATGTGATTTTGAATGAGGTTTTTATTAATCTGGAACAGAACGTGAAGGTTACAGTTTTACTTCAGCTACAAAAGGGAGTTGAATGGGAGAAAGGCCTTCAAACATGCAAGCAATTGTGGATGATAGATGCTGGTCAGAATCAAATATTTATGTTTAAACAGCCATTCTGACTTTATTGGCGGAATTGGAATATAACTATATTCTTGCTTTTTATTTAGAGTTTTCATCTTTGCTTCAAAACATTCTGCTTCGGAGTGTTTACAGAAGACACAAAGGACAGTCTGTAACTGTTTGTTTAGAAGTTATGCACAAGTTTCTCTTCTCTGCTTATGGGAAAGTAAATGTCAAACGCTATTAGGATTCATTAGATCACAATTAAATTTATGCAATACAGCTATAAAAATGGTCTGCGTGAGTTTAGCTCACACCAAACAACCTAATACAATTCCCCTTCGTCCCGCTTCAGAGGCATAATGAGAAAGCCAGGATGTCCATGGAAAGACAAGACATGAAAATTAATATCATTTGCCTTTAAAGCTTTCCATCCGCTTAACACATTACTGGAAAATAGCGGATATGCAAAAATGATTACAATTTTACTGTCAATACTTATCTAGTTACAAACCTTCTCAAGACAGTGTCCAAATTAAAACGTCAAGAAAATCTGGCTTATCACAGTGGCTGCTAATGAACCTGGGAAATGAAACATGCAGAAAGAATTGATATCATTTGCAGAATTGCAGTGTGTACATGGATAAAAACCCAAGTTACACACTTTTTCATTTGCAGAAGACTCTACTCTTTAGCCCAGTTAATGACAGAAATTCATATAATGTTGTATTTCACATTATGTTATGTAAGACAAGATATAGACTTTTTCTTGAAAATGCTGTCTGCTTACAATAACCACCAACCTAATGATGTTTATATAATTGGTTGTTTAATAAGGCAGACACATAGATTAAAAACCAAAACACTCCCTTCCAAACCTGAAGTTTGAAGCAATACTTGTACACAATAACGTTTGGACCTTTTAAAACTTCTCCAATTGTTTCTTCAATTGCTCGCAGTTTTTGGGGGAGAAATTGTAGACTTCATTTCTTAATGACGAGGGCGCTGGTGGCACCTCCTTGCCTCAACACAGGCACATTATCTCTGTCTCTCTGACTGACCGTCTATCTGTCTCTCTCGCTCGCTCTCTCACACACACACGTACAGCCTTTGTCTCGCAGCGGAGACGGTACGTTTTAGGCAGGCCAGAGGTCAGTGTGGAGAAAGAAGAGGAGACTAAGAATGATTTAACAAAGCTCACTCTCTGAATGATAAACAGCCTCCATGACTTGGTAGGGTGGGAAGTCAAAAGAAAGTAACTTCAACCAAGGTTTTTGAAAAGTACGATGGCCTGCAGACTCAGGACCAGTTTAATTAAGCCCTGTGCACTTTTTTTCATATGGGATTTCCCGAAAGACAAATCCTCACATCAGGGGTCATCAGCTACACACGCACTTTCAAATTAATAAAACGTTGCAGGATTCTTGAAAGTTTCACTTGTTTATTAAAAGGAGCTTTCTCTTACAAATTGAATCATGCATGGAAGCGAATGAAAGCACTCGTAGCCCAGGATAGAGACTAAGTGCTATGTTGATACATCGATACTTTTACACTTCTATACCAATTCATTATCTCACACAGGGACACACACATGCACTTACACACAGCCTTAGACGCTACCTGTTTACAGCAGTCATGTCAGGTAATCAATAGTCTGTAATTGAAGAAGTGTAGGCAGGGTTGATGCGATTTGGTGGAGAGCTCAGTCGAAAACAGTAATGAGTCAGACTGATCCGCTGCTTGAACCTCATTTACCTGGCATTGTATAGTTGTAGACATATACCTGTACGTCCGCATTACATAAGGCTTTATTTCTAATTCATTCATTTTTATTTACTTTGCTCAATTAAAATTCCATAGCTGACATCACATGTTAGCAAGTGTAACCACAGCCTGCTGGCAAGAGCTGGTTTGTCAACATAGACGTCTTACAGCAATAACACCCAAGAGACATCTTATAATGTCATTGTGGCACCAGCGGTAAAGTGCTGTTGCCATAAATACAGTAAAGAAATCCCAGAGGTAGAAACCCACAGGGACCACTGTATCATACATTTCAGGGATTCCTATTTCCTTGGTTACCAGAGAAGTTTACATAGCAACCAGTTATTTTGGCAGTTAAACATGGGTGATAGATAGATAGATAGATAGATAGATAGATAGATAGATAGATAGATAGATAGATAGATAGATAGATGTAATTCATTGATCCCGTGAGGGAAATTATTTTGTTACAGCAGCACAATCAGCAATACAATAAGAATAACCATAAATTAAAATCCCTTAAATAATAATAATAAGCGGAAATAAAAGTAAAAGGAACAAGAAAAGAGCAATAAGAGCAGGAAACGTGCAAAAAAAGCAAAATAATATATACAATATCTGTGTGATATAAACAGTATGTACAGATGATGTGTGTTCACCTGTCACACAGAGGTGAGCTGTTGAACAGAGTTAAGGTGGAGGGTAGGAATGATTTCCTAAAGCGTTCTTTACGAAAGCAGAGCTGAATGAGTCTGTTGGACAACGAGCTCTACTGTCTTTGTAGTGTGTCATGGAGAGGTGGGATGGCTGGTCCATGATGGAGAGCAGTTTGTTCAGTGACCTCCTGTTCCTCACTGACTCAAACGATTCCGGGTTTTCTCTAATAATAGTTCAGCCTTGTGAATGAGTTCATTAATCCTGCCGGCATCTCTGGCACTGATCCTGCTCCCCCAGCAGACCACTGCACAGTAAATGGCACTAGCAACCACAGACTCGTAGAAGATCTCCAGCATCTTGTTTCATACATTGAAAGATCTGAGCTTCCTCACAAAATAGAGTCTGCTCATCCCCTTCTTACACACAGTCCAGTCCAGTCTGATGCTCAAGTGGACACCTAAGTACTTGTAGTGCTCGACAGTGCCGACCTCCTCACCCATGATGTTTATGGGCTTGGTTGCAGCCCTGGTCTTCCTAAAATCGACCACCGTCTCTTTGGTTTTATTGACATACAGGAGCAGGTGATTCCTGCTGCACCACTCCACAAAGTTATCCACCAGTTCCCTGTAGTCCCCATCTCTAATACACTCCACCACTGCAGAGTCATCAGAGATCTTCTGCAGGTGGCATGATTCATTATACTGGAAATCTGAGGTGTACAGAGTAAACAGGAATGGGGTCAGGACAGTCCCCTGTGGAGCTCCGGTGTTACTAACCACCACATCAGACGGAGCTCCCCAGACGCAAGTACTGGAATATACAAGCGTTTCATACAGAGGTTTAATATACAATATTCTGTGCCAATACAAACAATGAATGTTATATACAACGGCCCTGTCGTATTGTATAGTTGCCTGTTAACAAGACGTGACATAACATCAAAGAATACTCTTTATATCAGGACTTGGCAACGAGATTGGCAACAGGCCGGCTTTGGCTGACAGGGTAGTGCAGTCATCCATTAACCCCAGGGTTGGTGGTTCGATCCCAGCCCCTCATGTCGAGGTGTCCCTGGGCAAGACACTGAACCCCAAGTTGCCCCCTGCTGGAGGCCATCATGGCAACTGTGTCCTCATCGGTGTGTGAATTAGGCTACTTTTTCAATGGTTGAAAAGCGCTATATAAGAAAGAGTCCGTTTACCATCCAACAGGCCAGTTTTAGAGTAACACTGTTTTCCAGGTTCAGTGGAGATTAAAGTCTATGACTTTAATTCTATTACTTTTGCAAATTCTTTTTTATAAGACATATGCAAATTAAACCTTACTAAAACCTTTCTGGCCAGAAAAACACATGCTGTGTTTTGAAAAAACAATTTGTTTTTTGCTGACACAAATTAGATAATTTAGGAATGAGTGGAGAGGATTGGAAAGCGTCTCTTTATGTCTTAAGATAGAAGTCAGGGACAGAGTCATCTGTCAAGCAGCCAAAATGTTTAAATCCCAACAATCATAGAAAATCTTTCCAACTGCTACGAAGAGCTTGACAGAGGAGTGTCTGAGCATGTGAATGAAAAACACAATGAATGAATGCAGATTATTACCTGCACTCGCTAACATAGATAAACAAAGGTCAGATGTATGGTTATGATAACAGAGGAAAAAGCTTGGTGTATGAGGACTAATGAATGAGTTTGGAAAAGTTGTCTCTGGGGAACCTAGTCGGACATCTGCGAACGTAACCTCTAGCCTATTATGAGAGCTATTATTTAGGTGAAACCTTTGGAAAATATCGAACAGCTGATCCCACTGGATAATGCTGCTCGCCCTGAAATAGTAAAATGGGAAATTACACCCTTGCCACTAATCTATAGTTTGTTGTTTCATGATGGTTAACTAATCACATACTGAGAACCAGACAAATCTGCGAGCTCATGTTTTATTTGCTCTGGCAGATGCGTCTTGTCCCCTTTCCATTCAGACAATTTTCTAGCTGACCAGGCCTGGGTCGAGCCAATCACAACCATTTATCTAACACAGGTGGGTTTGATATTATGACTGTAGAGCGGGGCATCAATATCACATGAACCCCGGTGGTATATTTTGTCAACAACTGCACTCATAGCTGTTTTTGTGTTGATAAGATGTGTTTGCCGTATTTTCCGACAGGATCAGCGCTACGTCACACGTTTCGTTGCTCTAATTGGTGGTAGGTCTTTTTGCAATAGGAAATCAAAAATGAACTTGCATTTATGAATTGGTCTGGCAATGTCAGGCTCTGTGGGTAATTCAACAAAGCTGGATGCTGCGGGGGGAACGCAGTGTTGCAGTGCTGCTGTCCTTGGTACTGAAAAGATGTCTGTGGTTTATTATTCTTGCTTCATTCAGACATTAATGTAACACTCTGGGTGTCACACACCACATTAAGGTTGAAACAACTCAGTTGAGAAACTGATGAACATACTACTCACTGAATAAGGACTCTGGCCAATTGCAGTGTTGCTTTGTTTGTGTGTGTGTATTTTCCCTGAATTGTTCAATTACATCATTATCTGATTGTCATGGAAGTAGGAATTAAGATTAAGTGACTATTAAGCAGACTATGTTGAGAGAATTGTGTTGCTACCTAACTGAATATATATGTAGCTGTGCACATGTGTGTGCACATTCTGTATGTAAGTGTGTCTGTGGGGCTTGGCCATAAAAAGGCTGAGAGACAGAGAGGGAGACAGAGTGGACTCCAGCCTATCTGCTCTGATGAAACAGTAACCAGAGGCTCTCGCTGCTTATCTCTCAATCTTCACTTTCTTCATGGAAACAAATCTATTATATTACATCCTCCCCTCGATCTCTCTCTCTCTCTCACATACACACACATGCACACACAGTGAAAGAGATAATTTAATTTCTGACAGACTTATTTCCCCACTACACACAGACTGCCATTAACCCAGGAGAAATAGTGCTTCCCTAATGTGTGTGTCAGCATGTTGTGTGTGTGTGTGTGTGTGTGCAAATCCCTGGCATTTGTTTTTTTAGACAGCACCTCAGTATGATGTCAGTAGTGCTCTTGCGTTGATACTCAAAGTGTCTGCGAGTTCATGCACATTTAATTGTGTACAGTCATTATCTTGTCTGGCTGTGTCTGAAATCACAACCTACTGATGACATATAGTGATTTACGTTTTCCCCTCTGCTCGGCTTGCAAGCTGTCACACAGAGACACTGACACATCCCTTCAGAGGCTGACATAAAAGAAACATTTCCCTATTTTAAATTGTTTTTAATTCAAACTATTTAAATAATCACTTTAAAGGGGCTGTGTGGAGATTTCAGAAATTTGTTGTTTATAGTGACACCAGTGGCCGTTAAGATCAGTGCAGTCAGTGTTGCTCAAAGCGAGCATCGGCCAAAACAGTGACATGACGTACAGTAGACTGGACGTGACCAATCGGCATCATATTGATAGATGAGGCAAGTGAAGTTAAACTGTTATTATAGCTTGACTGACGTTATTTTGAGTTTGAATGTCGTTATCAGCTTTCTGGCTTGCACAATTCAGGCTAGTGACTTTGAACTAATCCATTGTTGTTGCATGATACATTGACTGCATGTATATGACACTTCAAACTTAGCTAATGTTAATGTAATGTAAATTCATTACATGGGTATACATCAGCAGAAATGTATAAATTATAAGCATGGGTGTCATTTTGTCAGGGAAAAAATCAGGCTGTGCTCCAAACGTTACCTTGGTGTAAGAAAGAGTGAATATTGTAGCCCTGCAGTGTGCGAGCCGAAATAACGTTAGCGAGCAAGCAAGGTAAGAGAGTCTGGATTAATTAGCTGATGTTATCAACTCTATGTTAGCTAGCTAGCTGTTTGAATGAACGTATTACAATTCAGTCATATAAGAAACATTCATTCATTCATTAATTCATTAGCCAAACCGCTTATCCCAAAGTCGTGGGGGGGGGGGTTGGAGCCAGTCCCAGCTGACATTGGGCGAGAGGCGGGGGAACACCTTGCACTGGTCGCCAATCAATCATGGGGCACTTATAAGAAACATTAGAAAATAATCTAACGCTAGCTAACATTGCTCACAAAACCAACCAGAGTCCCCTACTAAGAAATCAGTCCACAGGCTGCTATAGGCAACCGAGGAAGTCGGGAAAGGTCTTATATTTTAAGTTACATTACAGTTCGTTCAAACACAGGCAATATAAAGTGATTAATACTTAATTATTAATGTAAAACATTACATAAAGTACCACTATGTTTAATGTGTTTCCTTGAGGTCTAAAAAGAAGTAGGTTACTCCATCTTTTACAGTCCTTGCCCATCCTACCTCACCTCATCCCAGAGTCCCAGATTTTACCAAAATTGAATTTTCCCCCTCCAGGAACAGGCAAAGATAGTGATGAGATGCAAAATCTTGGCTTCAAAACAAACAAACAAAGTTATGGCACGGACTCCCTTTAAACCACTGTTCCACATCATCAATTTCTGTGCGTGTAAGCAACCTCAATTCTCTTGTATAATTGACAAAAGGCTTTATAGCATCCATATCATCCCTTTGTTCGAATACACAAGCTGTCATTCTGTCTTGTGCTCTCAGCAGTGTTGAGATAAAAGACAGGTGTGACAAGTGTTGCTGTTGTGTGCAGAGTCCTGTCCATATATATAACTACTGTATATACACTGTAAAGGCAGAACAAGTAACAAAAAGAGAGACAGACAGGTGAACTACACACACACCCAAGTAGGAGGGTTTCCTTTCAGACTGTGGGGTCTGGCAGGGTTTGCCCCGACAGCCACTGCCAGTCAGACTCTCTCCGCTCTTTATTGGGTTAGAGCTATCACAGAGGACCAGGTGGCCAACAAGCTGCAGGCAGTCCACTTCTGGGAAGGACACACACACACACACACACGCACACAAACACACAACCTTGCAGATACAGATGCATGCACACAAACACACAAAGGGATAAAACCTGTTTGCATACATTCATGCACACAACCACAGCCACTGACTCTAGTACACTTTTGAAAAGTGAACAATTTATCCACATATAAGCCATCTACTCGCTAACTCTATCTCTTTGCTAACCAGGAATCTCTTTCTTTTTCTGCTACTTTACAATATTCATCTTTCATTGGGATGTTGCAGTGGGGCATACATACGCTGATAGGTATCTTTACAGTACATACATGAGTACAGTAGAGGACACACACTGGCAAATACACTCACTGTACATTAATTGTATGAATGAAAGCTACCTCTCTCATGTAGACACTCACCCTACCCCACTCAAAGAAGGATTATAATGTGATTTATACGTTATAACCGTCCTTTGAGTCTTCTGTAATGAATTTAGAGAATTGTGTACAAGATAAATGATGATAGGCACACTATCAATTATTCAAAACAAGGTAGACATGACTGAAATGTCTTGTACGACTGAGCAGGGGTGTCTTGTTCCCTGTTTAACCTCGCTCTTATCAACTCTGTGCTTCTCCTTATCTTGCTATTTTATTTATTTTTTAATGACTTGATCTGAGGAGGGAACATCTATCTCCAGCTCAACCTTTGGCCACAGCAGCATAAGGGTAGATCACGGACAGCTATAATGGAGGAAGGAAAATGTAGGGACAGAAATGCAGGAAACAGTAGAAGTTATATAAGATATATAATAATATATGACGGTGCCACTTCATTTCTATGTTCCTGTATTGAAACTGATCCTGTGTTGACACATAATGCACTTCTGGACACATCAACACTTATGTGCCTGGAATCATCAGGTCTTGCAACATCCTACAACCTCCACCAGCTGACCCAGGCAAAGACTGATCAGTTCCCAATTTGTGTCCAGATGGCCAGCTCTGCCCTCCATGGTGCGGCTCCACAGCCATTTTAAAGCTTTCTACCACTTCACCAGTGCTGCTGATGGCTCTTTGCCCCCCCTCTTCCCCCCCAAAAGATGAAGGCTTGTCAGGCAGACATCATGCAGCAAAGCTCCTGAATCCTACCTCTACTGGAAAGCTCTCAAGCCACCCTTTCCACATTCAATTACCAGACCCCTTGTACCTGGGACGTTTCCTGTCGAAGGCTTCATCCATGTGATCCTCTCATGGGACTGTCAGTACCTGCAGGACAGATTTGCTTGGTGGGAAAAGACAAGAGAGCGATTCCTGATTGTGACGTACTGAAGGAATTTCAGTTGTATCTTCACAAATACCAGCAGGTCTTTAGTGCTCTCTGGCTTTCGTAAAGGTGATAGTAATTTTTCAGGGCATGTTCCCATCATAACCTGAGCAGATGGCTCATAGCAATGACCTTCAAGACTGGATCATGTCACCACATGTATCATCCCTCTCCAGCTGCTCCAGGGCTACACTTTGAGAATATAGTGGACTCTCAGGCCCACATAGGTTTAACAAGCAGGAGAGTACATTGTATCATCCAAGTATGGGCTTCTTTTCTGCAATCTCTTTTCTGTATCCATTAGCACCTGGTATTACTGTAACATGTGATCTGTTTCTAAATACACTATCTGGGTAATTTACATTAAGTGATACCAATATATATCTGATATCTTGACCGTGAACTGCCAAACTAGTCAACAAATGTGGCCCAGAAAAAGAGAAGCAATGCTGTTGTATTAGCTCTTACACATCGTGCTTCCTTCTCACTCCCTGGATGTGCTTCATTCTTTTTTGTTCTCATTTGTTTTGACATTTTATGCCTTTATTAGATAGCAATAGTAGAGAGAAATTGCATCCAACAATGGATGTTACAATTCTTGGTCAATGTTTTTACCCCTAAGCCACAGGCCACCCTGCAGTCATCCATTTTTTGTAAAATGTGAGAATACATCTAGAGTATTTCTGCAAGACACATACGTAAGCTTTACTCCTTTGATACTTCAGAATGTGGTAGTTACAACAAGATACTTGCAGCATCTGTCCAGGTGGTAATGGCGCTGAAATGACACAGAAATTAATCTTCATTCTCTCGCTCATTAAAGCAACAGGATTTCAACACGTACGATCATACAGAAGACGCACCGAGCAGTTGTAGCATTTATCTGATCCGTGATCAGTTCAACCAGGGAATGATTTGTGAGAGAGCATTGATCTGTATGGGTGAGGGAGACGCGTAAGCGAGAGTCTGTGAGGACGATAAAACCTTTCTCAAGTTAACTGTTTGTACGATCCAGCCACATGTTTGTGTTAGTTTAAGGATTGTATTAGTGTTTGTAACTAAACTGCACAAGTTATTCTTCTTCTGGTGGTTATGGCAGCTACCAAACAGCTTCAGGGCTCTTACCACCACCCTCTCGACTGGTACAGAGCCGAGCCTGATTTACATGTAGCCTGGGAAGTCCAAGAAGGATTGTAATTAGATCTGTGATCTGGCCAACAGTGCAATCAAAAATGTCTTAAATCTCATCTGGATTTTGTTCTGATACAAGACACTTGAAATGACAAGCCTAAATATCCTTCAGGAGCACAGTAGATGTCAGCTGTTCTATATTGCAATAATTGCTGATTTTGTATTCACATAATATTTTGATTTCATTAGGTTTTAACTTGGACTTTGACCCTGTGAAGCTGCAGTGTCAACTACATGCTTTATAAGCACAGCAGTCCGAGAGGTTCTTGAACTAAAGGTGGTGTTTAATCAAAAAGATGATACCAGTGCAGACTGGTAGTCTCCATTTGTCTGTGTTGACGTAAGGGTGTTCCTCTTTCTTACTCTCCTTCTTTGTTCTTCTTCCTCTGTGCTGTCCTCCTCCTGTTGGACATGGTGCTGGTTGACTAGGTAGGCCGTGGTGGTCAATGCTGTAATTTAGGCAAGTGATAAAGTAGAGGAGGGGGAGATGAGCAAAGTTTACCTTTCCTACCGTTCCAGTATGACACAGCATAAATCACCAAGGCATAAAACCAGTAATGCAAGAATCATTTTTATTTCAATATTTGCAATAAACAATAACTAATGTCGACTTTTGTATGTGAGGGAGTGCTAAGTGATTATTTTATCACCTGATATTGACTACGATAGAGGGAGAGCAGAGCAGGAGCTGCTGGGGACAAACGCCCTTGAACACTATCACATTTTGTAACATTTTGACATTACTTGAATGCAAGCTTTGGAAAAATACAGAAACTACACACACACACACACACACACACACACACACACACACAGAGTCTCTGTAGTGGACTGTAGTTTTGCCAAATTCTGTAATTACTTCAGGAAAATCAGTATCTGTGTATTGGCAACTCCAACTGGGCAAACAGTGGGGAGAAAGGGGAGGGTGGAGAAAGAAAGAGGAAGGAGAAGTGGGTTGTTGGATAAATGCCAAGAGGAAAGAGAAGAGGAGGGATAAAGAAATGCGAAGAGGACAGGGACGTTGTAAACAGAAAGATAAAGACAGATTTGTGGATAAGAGCTGGCCAAAGAACAGAGGTCCTGACATCACACTGCACACAGAAGCTAAAGAAAACACACTGTAGAGGGCTCTTTTGAAATTAAATGACAATTGAAGCATTTAATCTAGATACACCTAACAGTATTATACTGGTTTTATTCATTAATATGGGTATATTGAGCTTAATTTTAATTGTAAATGTTTGTAGAATGTGCAATGCCACAATTTTCACTCAAAATTAATAATAATGTTGGTCTGTATCACTTTATAATAAGACACCCTTTATAAAGGGTTTATAAGTTGTAACCATAAAAAATGATTTAGTGAAGCTTTACATATTTATAAGCCATTAATAAAAACAAAGTTTTTGTTGTCAAAACGTGATGTGTTGGTTGTCAGGTTTTGGGATCCTTTTGGATTGGACCATTTGATTACTTTGACAAAAATCCATTCACTAGTATGTATAACAGCATTATTGATTAATAGAAAGGATAAACATTTGACATTTGATTTGACATTGAAAATATAGACCGTTTTTTTTTCTACACACAAATACAAATTTTAAAACAACATTTTAGCTAAACAGCATGATTGCATTAAAGCAAATTAAACGAGTAATAAAAGCAGAATAATTCTGTGTATCAAATTAAAATGATCATGAAGGCCATCAGTCATTGTTCTTTAGTTAAATAATGATAACTGGTCACAATGCAGGCAGCACAGAGAGTCAGGAAGGGAGAGGCATACTGGAAGCAGGGACATGCTCTGGACATACAGATGATCCGGTGAGAAAGTGGAACGTGAACTATAATGCAATTTAGTAGAGCATGCAGAGAGTAAGTATCTAGCTAAATAGGGAGCTTGGTTTGGTAAATGCATCTTGTGTGTGAATGATTGTGGTTACATGGAGAGCAATACTCTCTAAGACACGGTTGCACAACACCAATTCTTATATGAAGTATTAAACAGCTGACAACAAGCAAAAATGAGCAAAGTCTCTTGTTGACACAACACCAGGTTTGGAAGAAGTTGCTTGTTGTAGATTGTTAAACAGTGAACAGTAGGCAACTGACCAAAACAAAATGAATTGGAGGGGCAGGCACTATCTCACACACTAATCACACGCTATTCCTTTAAATGTGAATTCAAACAATCAACGTAGTCCTCAAAACTATGTTCTAAATCTGCACATTTTCATATATAAATATCGGAGAATTGTTCAAAATGCACTTTTAAAAAAATGTGGACCCCCCCCATGTCTATACCATGCTTACGCCCTTGAAAATGACAGCAGAGTGCTCTGCCAAAGGATTAAGGGGCCAACACGGTCTCATGGACTTGTGGCTCTGATGCCTGCTGGTGTTAAAGACGCCTCACTGAATCAGAAGCATGTTTTGCATCTTTGCAGGGGGGAAACAGTAAAAATTCTTTGACTTCATTATATACGTATAGCCTTATTTCCCTGAAGCACTTAAATAATAGTATAGCTGCTGCCAGTTAAGAGCAGTATCCAGCTGATTCCCCTTGGCGAGCGCTAACCTTGATGCAGTCCCCTTCACTAACATATCTGCATTCATAACACACAGTCCCTTTCTGCTGCATGCCATCTCACCGTCAAAACTGTTTTTATGTGTATTTTGACCAGACAGCGGTCCATCTTTGTGATGACAGAACACTTTCACACAACCAGTCTTCAAATTGTAAGTAGTGTGTGTGTGTGTGTGTGTGTGTGTGTGGCTGTTTGATGACCGTAAATAAGGAACAGAAAAATTATCTGGATACACAAATACATACCTGTCTTTGTCCTTCTCTCCCTTATCAAACATGTTTGCACACACACACACACACACACACACACATTTCTCCATGCCGGAGTGAAGGCTATTATCTCAGCAGTCTACATGAAATTACTAATTGAGTTGATTATTATTTAATTGAGAGCTCAGGCTGACTCTCCACACTGACACACTCCAACTTCGGCAAAATAAGTGAAATTAAATACGTAGGTACCTACAGAATGGCAGCTTTCTGATTTCTTGGAAAGCAACATCACACGAAAAAAAACAAACGAATATATATATAATATATCCTTTAATGTGAGTGTCAGTGTTTTGGAACGGAAATGACAACTCTGTTCAGGTGTCTATTGCAGCTAAAGAAGATGTGGCTGAGTGATTTTTAAAGCTGCACTAGTCAAAAAGTTTACATTAAAACTGGATCAAATGACTACGTGTAATAGAGTCAGACCCACAAAGGATGATGAGTTCAGCTCTATGGAGTGCAACATTATCTGTTGCCTTGTGTATTTTGACAGTGTTTTACCACTGTGTTTTAAATTAAACATGTCATTTAAAGTATAATTTAAACAAAAATCACACTTTGGCCACTATCTCTCTGTAACATGGCTTTGATCATGCAAGCTGAAGAAGATTTCAGTAACTTCTTATTAAAACGCTGATGTCATATCTTCAACAAGGAGAGTTGGTTGGTGTGACCTTCACATGGAAAGCTTTGAACTACAATTAAAGTTTAATTAAAATGATGAGCGCTGTCATCAGTCAGAGAAGAAGGCTGTTTATCTTAACTTCATTTTACACTTTACAGGTTTATTTTCTTCATAACACAGTTGAGTATGAAAATGAATCAAAATAACATCATTGTGGATATCAAGGACTATTATTATAAGCAATCTATTTGTGTTTCAAAATGTGTGGGCAGGCTGCCTCCTCTAGACTCTTAGCAGCTTCAGTACACAAATAAAAGGACAAAAGGATATTGTCTCAGGGTAAACAGCATGGTCTACAATCATCTGAACCCCTCTCACAATAAAGAATATGATGGCCAAGGATAAGTCTGTCGTGACCATAAATCAGTGCTGGGAAGGGTTTGAAAAATGACAGTTTCCTTTTTTCTCTTTTTCTATACCTACTTCTGTTTTTATAGTGTTCTTCTACTCTACCAGTTTCTTCTTGTTGGCGTCAATCAAGGCACTGTTGAGGTGAAAGGTGTACATGTGTTGCTTGTCCAGAATCCGACATACACATTGTACTGTAATACATGTAGTCCTGTTATCTCCAACAATAATTAATCTCATGTCCTTATACCATCAACAGTAGCAATACCACAAAAAAGCATCGTCTTCAGCAGCATGTTAAAGTGACTGATGTTAGGACTGCAAAAAGAACACGCCGATAATGGTAATGACAACAAAATTATGCTAAATACTATGTTGAAATTACATTATAGATCCAACCACAGCGCAAGAGAGCTCCGGCATGTCAACAGTTTCCCTTTGCTAACTTTCAATTTCCAGCAATATGCCGCCTTTCCCTCACAAGAACAGGTGGACGAACCCCAGAGAGGAAGCTACGAGGTACAACAGCTGTCACACTGTCACATCCTGTTCATTAAAAAGAGATCAAAACACATTTCGACTCCTCTTCATTGTTTTCAAACAACATCTCTACGTGGCCGCGCATTTAACTACTCTTTCAGAAAATACAAACATTGGTGCATTCGTTATGAATGCTAACTTTGGAGGATTGTGCGTCGGTAAGTTAAATCATAACAGTCACATTATGACTCCAAAACACATTCAAGGCCATGTCTTTATTACCATAATCAAACATTTCAAAAAGCTAATTCTTGGATATGCCAGTAAACATCCCTGTTTGATTACCAGCTCATACTTTTATCACAGTTAAATCTCCTCTTCTGTCCCGTGCATTTGTCTAATTTCACTATACTGCTTGAAAACCAGGTGAATTGCTGTCGAAAGCTGATATTCATTTAGGCATTCATAAGAAGCCTGATTCTCATCATTGGTATGTCACTTGATGGTTTAAGACAGAATATTCTGACTTTCTCTACAGGCTGCACACACCAGATATCTTGAACTAAGCTGCAAATTTAATTTTAAGCCAAGCTAGAAGCATGGCTGTAGGGACGGGGATGTCGGTCGGTTGATTGGCTGACCACTTTGGTTCAGACTAAAATATCTCAACTATGGATTGCCATGACATTTCGTATGGACATTCCTGGTCCCCAGAGGATGAATTCTACACAGTTCAAAGGTGCCTCTAGCACCACCACCGGGTTGTTATTTTTGGCTTTCAGTGAAACATCTTGACAAAAATTGGATGGATTGCCATGAAATTTGGTCCACGCATCCATGGTGCCAAGAGGATAAATCTAATCGGACTAATCTTAACCTATTGACTTTGGTGAGCTGCTGATTTTTCTCTTAGCTCACCCATGAAGTTGTGGTAAATTTATTTGTTAAATATCTGTTGGATGGCTTGTGGTGAAATTAGGTTCACCCATTCATGTCCCCCTTAGGATGAATTGTAATCATTCTGGTGATGTAGTAGCTTTTCATGTGGCACCATCATGAAGTCAGTGATTAAATGCTTTCAAAATGAATGATATTCCCATCAGGCTCTGCTGTACTTTGTGTATAGTGCAAAGGGTAAACATCACACCTGCTTACCATCAGCATGTTAGCAGGCTGCATTTAGCGCAAAGCAATACTGTTCTTACTACAAGTACAGCGTCACAGAGCCACTAGCATGTCTGTAAACCCTTGTTCAAAAACAAAAAGCACATTAGGTGGTCCTATGTTGCATACCACACTTCACATTATTAATGTACATCAGGTTTATTGAAGGAATTCTATTAATTTACTTATTCAGAGAGTGACAGCCTGTTATTGTACACGTTTACAACATCTCAGAGCCGAATTGTTGAAAAGGCTTTCTTTGTTGACTTGTTTGTCTGTTTTTAATTGTTATGCCCAAACATGCCAAGAGCACATAGCACAGATTCAACAACTTTTGGTTCTCCCTCCCACATGGAGCACTATTAATAATGGCAGAATGAGCTGCCGGCTTCATAAAGAACAACCTGTTTTCATTCACGTGGGCAGTCAATTATGCACAATGACGTTCTACTGAAATTATCTGTGTCCAGGAGAAAATATATTATAAATGTTTGCTGCAAGTTTAACATCATATAAGGTCAGAGCTGAGAGCTTTTTGTATCCAGGGACCTTTATATCGGTGGTTGGTCAGCCCCCGTGTTGAACAAATGGAATTGCATATTAACATACAGCATTAGCCTTACATAACCTTTTTGCTAGTGTATTTGTGCAAATTACAGAGGGAGGATGGATTTATTGATAATCTTCCATTCATGTATCATTCTTTTTTCACTTTTTTAATTTGATATATTGATCTACCTACAGAATCTGGAGATGGTTGATAAATTAGCTGCCCTGAAAACCAATTTTCTTAATCAGTGCCTCTTACCATGAACAATGGATTCCTTTGTTCTGCAAAGTTGTAGCAGTTTTAGTTATTTCACATTAGCAGTTTCAATCTTTCTGTTTTTGTCTCATTGCTTTGAAGGAAAATCCCCCAACTATTTCCATGCTCCAATCAGAATTTGAATCAAAATCTAGATGACAGTAGTGGTTCAACTGCTTATGTTGTCAAGTCACTGTCAATCAAATCTGATCGAGTGACACCATACATAGGTTAGCTGAGTCTTTGACTGTTTAAATGCTTAATAAATGATTCCCATGGATGTTTTTTCCTCCTAACTTTAAACTTGATTGTAGCTTACACAGCCTAATGACTATTTAATGTTCAAGAAAAATATTTTTTGTTTCCAGAGGCCTTTAGATTTAGAGCCAAGTTTTGGTGAGATTTAAAGTAGTCTTAGTAAGGTGTTTGGATGCTACAAGTCTCTGTAACTCTACACTTAAGTTATTCCATCATTAGGTGATTTGATGACAGCCATCGTTTTACAATTGACTGCAAAGGCCTATGATTCACATCATTTTCATCTATCACTGGACAAGAGAGTTTTGATATTGACTGATTCTATGACACGTTCTACAATATGTGTGCTGGGCAACTACGGTATGATTAATATTAGCAAGAGACATGGCAAATTAACTATGGTTAAGCACGGTATGATTAGGTGTATGCTACAATTAATAAAAACATTACTTGCTCGTTTTTGATGGGACACAAACTCCTGTCTACTCCATGAACGTCTGACACTCTACCCGCCTATCCACACCCTGATGTCCACACCCTCACGTTCTGCCTCGCTATATAAAGGGCAAACTGCTAACTATGTTGGTGACAAGCGTTGCCACTGAGGTGCTGACCCTTACTATCTATCTATCTTTCTATCTATCTATCTATCTATCTATCTATCTATCTTTTCTCTCTTAGACAGACAAAACGGATGGAGTATTTGACTCCTATTGCATTCACCATGTGGCCTTTGATTCAGTGCCTGAGGCTGTGCTTGCTCCATAATGACAGCCAACACTGTGGAAAAGCTGCCTCGAGAAGAGGACTGTTAGACAATTCATACACACACACACCCTGAGATACTTAACCCTGCCACTTTCTATCTATCTTCTCTGTTCTTCACTCCATTACTTTATCTCCATCTCATAGATTGAAGCGTGGGATAAGTGTTTCAATCCATTCCCCTTCCATCCTAGATGCCGCTTACTCCTTTCTGCCTAGATTCCCCGTTCATATCTCAATATATCTTGATTTGTTATCCATCACCACCTTCAGAACTCAAGAGGACCATTTTTCTCTGTCTCTCTTTTCCACTGTCCCTCTCCCACCACTCCATTTCACTTAAGTACCACAGGCTAATACTGGAGAAGGATGATCCCCTGTCTTTTTTGCCATCTCTGTGTTTGAGCAAATTCACTTGCAATGGTGTCTGTCTTCCCATTTCAGTCAATCCTTCCACCTCTGCCTTGCTCACTTTCCATCCTTTGGCCTTCCCCTATCAAATGCTCTGGTGGTCTATGCCCATTGATAACACCTGACGGATAAGGGAGGAATAAAAATATGCCAAATGGCGACCTTTCTGCTTTGCCCCTTTCCTTGCATTAGTCCTGTCTCTCATCCCGGCTTATCACCCGCTCCGGTGGTCCATACTGCAGGACCAAAGGGATAGATGGCGGTAATGTTGCAAGACGCTGATGTGTGTGTCTGTGTGTGTGTGAGCTACTCAGGTGAGCCCAGGCCATAAATTAACAAATCAGGATGCAGACAGAGCGAGGAAGCAGCTCACCCTGCTGGAGCATGGTTAACCCTGTGATTTAAGGGCGCGTGTGCATGTGTGTGTCTGATGGGGATGGAGTGGACAGGGATGGCCGTGCATGTGTGTATGTTGTGAGAGACTGTGTGGTGGCTCGGTGCTAATTACAGAGATGTTTGATGGACTACTCTTTGATTGACAGGGACAGCGAGGTGGGCGTCTGATGGCAGTGTTGTACTACACTGAGTCCTATCCAGCTCTATGTCTCTCTCACCTCTCCCCTTCTTCATCTTCTTCACTCAGAACCATTCCCCCTCATCTTCGCTCTCTTTTTCTGCTCAGCTGCCTGAACTTTGGGTGAATAAAAAGCAGCTATGTATCAACTAAGCAAATGTGATATCACTAGTAGATGCGCTCTCATTTTTACAAATGAGGAGAACAACAAACATCTCTGTGAAAGTAGTCTGGCCTAATGTGATGGAGGGTGGAAGTCAGGAAAACAAAGAGGGTGGGAAAGTAAAATAGAGATGTCTGCGGCTATGAGTGTTTGTACTTTAATCGTGTAAAAAGGAGGGAGAAGCCCGGGAGACAAGAATGAACCAGGACAGAATGAGATGGAGAGATAGAGAGATGTGGGTGGATGTTGGAGAAAATACAATAGTAACTACATTAGAAGCCGTGCAGCCCTAGGCACTGGCAATATTGCATTTCCTGCTGAGAAAAACAGCATGAAAACAAGGAGAGGGAATTCACAGCTCTGCCGATACGGAGCTGCTATTCACCGTTAACAGATCAAGACAAACACGCAGCCAAGCACACGCCCACGGGTATGCAACCACATGGTTGCACGTGCAGGCACAGAGACAGACCAACACTCACACTGTTTACTGAAATTAAATGTGAAAATCCCATATTTTTAAGGATTCCACCAAACAAAAAGTCTACAGCTAATCGAGCAGCTCTGTGAGGATGCACTGGTCATTGTAAAGAAGACTTTAGATCTTTAGAAGTCACGGTAAAGTACTGTATGTGTAAAAACTGTTGAGATGCTGGTGTCAAAGTAAACATAAATATAATAGTATGAGCAGTGGTAATTATGTGCCCTTATTATTTGGACAGTACATCATACTGTGCATTTAAGGATAGGTTCACATTTTTCAAGTCAAGTCAGGCCTAAAACAACACCTACATGCCCTTATGTAGATTAAAACTGTTTTTGGTCACTGTAATTGTCCCTTCTCTTCACACTGGCTGTAAAGAGATCCCATCTCACTGTGATGCCTTCCAATGTAAGTGATGAAGGGGAACGTCCACAGGCTTTGTTTGATTTGACAAATGTGCTCTAACTTCAGCAGAAGCTAATACGAGCCTTCAGACGTTAGAGCTAGAAAAATCTTTCGGAAATAATTCCATCATTGTGTTTCCTTTTAGAGCTGCAGTTTGGAGACAAAAGGAAGAAAGGCGAATTTGGTACTAAAAAGACGGGATATTTGATAGCTACCCCCATGATCTGTCTAACTCAGATTGTTAGCTTCAGCTGAACTCAAGCACATAGTTTTACACCGAACGAGGGCTGTGGATCTTGTCCCAAATTACTTACATTAGAATCACATAAATAGGGCTTCTCTTTACAGCCAATATGGACAGGACGTTTACAGCAACCAAAAACTGTTACAATGTACATAAGGGGATGTGAAAGTTGTTTTATAACAGATGTTTCCCAAGAAACGTGACCCTACCCATTCCATTTAAAACGGCAGGGCAGAGAGGTACCACCGAGCAGGTTCAAGACTGACTATTGATCCAACTGTGGAGTGGTCATCAGTGACCAAAGCTACAGGAGACGTCACTTCTGAGGGAAGGATGTCAAGTGTTTACTCAAATCTCCTTCTGTGCATGTCTTCCTGGCACTTTAAATTGGAGTGACTAAGAAGAAAGTCAGAGAAATGAGAAGACATTTGGGGAAGTAGGAGAACTGACACGTAGGAGAACTAGATCGACAAATGGACAGCTGAAAGAAACCGACCATTGGATTGTCATTAGTTTTGCAAGCATCATAAACCAAAATATTGGTCATGTTGGGACAGTACCACATTTTATGGCAATCCATCCAATGATTGTGCCGATTCAAAACAAAAACATCAACCTAGATGAACCTAGAAGTCATTAGGATATATTGTATAGGAACTATGACATTTCACTCAAAGCCAAAAATGTCCACCTCATGGTGGCTAGAGGTAAAGTCAGGTCATTCAAAGAGTCAATCACCCAGTGGTGGACAGATAGATGGGCATTGCAGGACATCAGTCATTATTACACCGATACTGTCTTTAGCTTACGATGTTGAAATAGAACAATGAAAAGAGGAGTGAGATTGTCTATATACTGTGGATGTATTCTCTACATACGTGTGTGAGAGTGGCTGTGTATATAATTAACATGAACGTTAACTACTGATTGCACCCGTCTTAAGGAATTCATGAGGAAAGTAACTGCAAATGACCTTTATCACATTAAGACTTAGTTGCCACAGCGAGCAGCTCTCGCGTTCTTCTTGCCACTATAGACTCAAATGTAATCATTCATTTGATATTCTGGTGATAACAATTGATATAGGTGTAACTGCAGTACATAGTGTGAACCAAAGGCACAGCCAGATATACAGCTGACTAACACAGCTGCAATAAATTAGACTCAAGCAGATTTGTTAGGAAGATGTAGGAGATTTTCTTTTCAGACAGCAGAAACCACAAAGGAATATTTGGCAGACAGTCAATCAGTTTTTCTGGAAGGCAATGCTTCCAAAAAACTGATTTATGTACAACACTATACATTACATTCCACGCTTAATGATGCCTTTTGTGAAATAACAGATAGATTTATGACTATAGGCGCAACAGCTACTGTCATAGGGTGCATCACAAGTTAAGAACTGCCCAGCCAACACACAGCTAGTACAGGTGCAGTAATTAACATTTTGGCATCTTACAGCACCAGTGTTGATCAATACCAGTGGCTCAACAATGACAATAAAGCTGCCGCAAGATCTGGCTTTTCGAACATGTGCTCTGTGTTGACACAAATCCGCCTGCCCACTGTAATTTTAGGACACTCCGGTTTCCTCCCACTCACATTTTTGCAGAGCATTTGCAGAAATGCACATAACACATCGCGTTATTACAATTTCACTGCTTACAGTTATTGCCGTGGCATCAGATTAAGCAGCCAGAAAAGCAGACCATCAGCTTCATCAGCAGCCCAAGAGGGCGGGGCTTCTCCCTGCACTCATTTGATAGGAGACATGGGTGGACAGCTCAGGAAACACATGGCTAAGTCAAGTATCAGGTCCATCATTATTACGTCTTTTGTCATCATTGCTAAAGCTGAACCTGCCTTGTGAGAACTGTCTGTATGACGATCCCTTTCCCTGGCACTGCTGCCATGATCACTGGATAGTCTGCATGACAGCCCTTAAATAAAAAAACAACGAATGAATGAATAAATGCGCTTAATTCATCACCAACTCTCTGAAGACGCTAATAATTTTCACTCTGACTGTGTGTGGCTATTAGCGCTGGTGTTTGTGACTAGCACTGGAGTGCCAAGACGCCATTTTCTTGGCAGCGCAGCTTGGGGTGCAGTCACCCTTTGTGGGCGCTTTGGCAATTACACAGCATCTTTCTGTCTTATTTTTGCAGGTTTAGCGACCGGAAAAGTCAGCAAAATTTTGTGAATTCGCTTGTCAGTGTTGCAGGCATGAGGAGGAGCCTGTTCCAGCACTGAGGCAGTGGGAAAAGCCTTGAGATGGCTCCTAAGTAAAAGACGGCCGATCCATGTGACCACTGTAACAGAAGCTAGAGGCCAGAGGCTCAAAAAGACCTTTAACGTACACAATCATAAGAAAAGGAATGACTGTACTGAATACACTTTTCTGAGCATCACAAACACCCCGAAATGACTTTTTGAGGCATTAGACATAATGCAATTTGCAAATGAAAAGAGCTGTATTACTATATTATTTTCACACCCTTCATGTGTGCACTGAGCGGGCAGGAAGTCATCCAGCTAAGCCAGAGGAAGACTTTAACGTGCAGAAATCCGAGGAAGTGCGTGTGCCCATCAAGCAACGTCGCAGGAATAAGTGAGGAGGCGTCTTGGAACATCCAGTTCTCTAAATACATACATGATCACGAGGTGTGTTATCTCATTTTGTTTTTCATTGATAGATTTTGTGCTGATAAGTATAATCAGCTGATTAGTCTATCAATAAATTTGATAACTGATTCTTCATTTAAGTACTTTATCATGCAAAATCGCCAAACAGCAGCTGGTCCCAGCTTCTCAGATGTGATATGATATTTTATGGACAAAACTATTAAACAATTAATCAAATAAGTATAAATAACCATATTTATGTATTTATCAATAACCAAAATAATCATAGTTGCAGCCATATCTTCTCTTCAGTTATGTAGCTTACTCATCCATATTATGAAAATCTGACATTTTTGTTCTGTCACTTGCTACCAGGGAGTTGCCATTCCCCGGCAGCAAAGACAGTTTGACAAATGGCATGATTCCCTTATGTCCCTTTAAACATTTTTAAGATGGGAGGTTTACTGGCAGGTTCTAGGAAGATGTACTGCAGAGTGTAAGTCCATTCCCTCCATTTGTCAGAGGAACTGATAATAGAGCAGCGGACCGTACCAAGACAGGATAGGAGGAGCGATAAGCCCACTCAGATAATCAATTCCTCCCAAGTGTCACTTCACAACCTTAGATTGTCTCACAAACAGGAGTAATACACCCATGAGTGCTTGCTAGCACACACACACACACACACACACACACCAGCGAGCGTTTTTTGATGCAAATGCTTCAGCGTGGAGTAGCACATTTGTTGTTATTTCGCTCTTCACCTGCGAGGTTGGATAACATCTACTGCTCGTGGGGTGCAGGAGCGAAAAACAGCAACGATGCAGTACTCTCCCAATGAGAAACTATCCATCTGGTCTCACACTGCTGAGGGATGTGTGGGAACAACACTGCAACGGAGGTGTTAATGTTCCATGCCACTCTCAACGCTCCTCCATGGAATGAGAAGCACAAACTGACAGTACTCCATGTACAACAACAGAGCCGTCAGTGTGGCCAGCTGAAGCAGATTCAATTCCAGATAGCTACTGTATAGTGCGTGGGAATTATTAATTATGGTTAAAGGAAAAATCCCCATTGAAATACTGTGACAAGACAGTTTAAAGTTATGTATCCCACAATTGCGTGGTCTGTTTTGTTGCTTGGTGAACTTTTCTTATGATGGACAAACTGCACAGTAGATGATATAAAGTCAGCGTCACCAAAACACATCCAGGGCACGTGGTAATTGACAGTCAAAAGATCAAAGATCAGAGAGATATTTAAATAATGCTGCCAGAATATAAAATGGGTCACATTGGAAATTTAACTGTGAACAAAAGGATTTATTAGGGAAAGAAAGTTTGAGAACATTAAACATGAAGAGTTAATGTCAGGATTTGGTGACAGGCCTAAAGAGCAAGGACTTCTTTCTTGCTGCAACACTCAGCACTGACATTCAGCAGTCATTCAGGAACAATAAAATACCAATTTTTCCAGTTACAATAGTCTCCTTAGGCTCAGCATATTATGCAACACAGGATGGGCGTGTGCACCTCTTGCTTTCTTACTGTTGCTGTTATCATTGCTCCCTGAACCTACATATAACCACCAAGCTGGATAGTCAAGACAAGCTCCCCAGGTTTTGCTGAAAGTCAGGAGATTAGTGACTGAAGTGGAAGTGAACAAGGAAGGGTGAAGGACAGTGGAAACAGCCAAGATGCATCACAAATCTTGCATCTCGCAAAAACAAATCCTGGATTGCAATATATGTCACAGGATGACATGTAAAAGCATCTACAGCTACAGGCATGGCTCAGTCAGTGCACCACTTTGGTCCAGACTGAAATATCTTAGCAACAAGAGGAGGGATTGCCATGACATATCTGTCAACATTGGAACTTTAAAATAAGGGACATTTTGTGCCACCACCCAACCCCTACCATGTAAATGAAAATGCATAAGGGTGTATACATTCAGGACATACGTGTTTATTTACACGTCTGTGTTACTTGAATGTACACATTATGCATTCATTTCATTGTCACAGCTGCTACACTGCGGTTGAAAAGGCCACGTTTTTATTGGATCAAAGCACTGACGTCTTCACCTCAGCTTTGGTCACTCTATCTGCCTCCGAAACGTTTCCTGTCGCAAATGTCATCATTGACAGGGCTTGTTTTTGTGCCTCTTGTGCTTGGAAGATGTTTCGTGCTGGCTAATGTGCAAGGCTAAAATCTGAGTGCCACACTTTACAAGAAGCATAAGTTTGCCCAACTTTGCTTTTCATTAAACAAGGGAAGGTCTCCTACCATTTGGCCAAAGTACGTGCATAGAGTTTTAGCTTTTTTTCTTTTTATCCCTCTCCCGGTCACTGTGATCCTTATTTCTTCATCCTGTTCTTCTCTGGGTTTACTTGCGGATCATGTTACAGCTAATGTTCTAGATACTGCCACCTGCTGTACCGGAGGGAAACACTACCAACTTGTTTTTAATTTGGCCTATGAATGTATTATTTTTACAAAGGTTAGAAATACAGGAGATTTATGGGAAAAAATTTAAATAGGAGCATGGCGGGAGAGAAGGAAACATATGGGAAAATCCTGGGAGAAACGGGAGGGTTGACAGGCCTGTGCCATGATGTTTTTAAAGACATGCATGGTTCTCAGAGGATGAATCTTTGGTCCTCCTCTGGATTTTCCTCTAGCCCTACCACGAGTTTGACATTTGTGGTATTGAGTGACATCTCTCTACAACTCTTGGCTGGATTGCCATGAAATATTCCCTTCAGGATGAATTATAATAACTTTGATGATCCCTTAAATGTACATGTAGCACCATCAGATTCTTTAAAATGTTTTTACATTTTCCCGATACTTACATTTACATTACATTTACATATACATTACCATCAGCCTCAGCTGTATTTAGTGCTAATAAGCAAACGTTAACAAGCTAACACACTAAACTCATGTTGAATATTATATCAATTATACCTGCTTGCCAAACAGCATGTTAGCATTGGAATTTTGAGCATGTTACCATGCTGATGTTAGCATTTAGCTTTGGAAAGTATTAGTCATTTAGACTCCAAAACATGTAAAAAAAAATAGGGCCTATATTTAAAAATACCAGTTTTCCTTTAATGAAAGGGCATGGGGCTGTTTCCAATGTTCCAAATTACAAACATTGAATAGACAGTGCAGAAAACTACATATATGATACTTTATTGCTATGTAAAAAATTATGTTGATCAAATCTAAATATCTTACTTCATCTCCAAAACGTAATTATATTTAGCTGCACACACATACTTTGTGGTCAGTACAACCTGTATACTTTATATAAGTACCTGTATAAATGCACAGATGCATTAAACTGCATAGTGCGGGGGGTTTATCTCTCCAAGGTTCTGGCTATTTGTTTGTCTGTTTCCATTAGCAACCTGTTTTGCCCTGAGCTAAAAACCAAAAGGCCATAATGCATTCACAACTGGAAACAAACCATGATTTTCCAACCCACCTGCTGTGGAAACAACTCTCCCGTGGCCACTATCCTCACAGACAGGACACAGAGAGGATTAACCGACACACACTAACACACACACCAAATCACCCCTCACAATGCCACTTCAGCGCTGATTCTAGTGGGCAAAGGGGATACAAGGGCAATTGCTAAATGACTAGTTGAATGTAAATCCATCACCCACATGTTGTCAGATGGGAGGACAGTGCCAGAAGAGACACACCAAATCCAGAAAACCTTTTCAGTTGCAGTTTTCTTCTCATTGAGGTGACCACTATTCTGACATTATTCAGCTGCCTTTTTTTTATACAATCAATTAGCATTCGTCTTTTGTAAGCAACAATAATAAATGGTAAGTTGTAGTTGTTTGGATATGGTGATGCTGATGGGTGATTTTCCTGATTCATGTATTATATTTCTCAACATTGGGGTACAGTAGGCTATCTTCACAATGTTTAAGACCTATCGAGGTTAAAATGTTGGAAGATTAAAATCATTGCGAGCATAAAAAATACATGGGAGCAGAAATCCAGATGAAACATGCTTTGTGTTCTAATTGTTGTCTTTGTCTCAGCACCTGGCTGAATGTGTGGATGTATTTATCTTTGCTTTCTCTATGATTGTATGGCCTCTTTCTAGCAGTTTTAGCACCGTCGGGTTTGCCAAAGACCAGTAAGTGAATCATTTTGATGGGACAAGAATGTAAAACTGAGCTTTTGTTTTTCTTTTCTTTATTTTTTTACCTGTCTGCCTGACAGTCAGCACAATGCAGACACACATAGACTGAGATAGACGTATCCTGATCCATACAAGCACGCGCACACACACACCTTCACACACAGACGTGTGGGGCTGTAATTGGTTGGTAATACGGGACCTGAGTGAGCAGAGAACGATCAGTCTGGGATTTTAGATTTCGATTACTGGGGACGAATGGACCAGATGCACAAATACACCGTAACATGAGCCGCATGACAATGGCTTCTCCACATACAGCCTAATGTGTGTGTATGTATGTATGTGTGTGTGTGTGTGTGTGTGTGTGTGTGTAGGTGTGTGTGTGTGTGTGTGTGTGTGGGTGGGTGGGTGTGCACATTGAGAACGTGGACATCCGCAGTGAAGAAGAGAGAGAACTCACAGGCTTTATAAGGCAGCAGATGGACCCCTTCTACACCATTAAGGATCAAAGAAGCAATAACCTAGCAAATAATCCACACTTCTAAAATTTGGACCTGTGTGTCTAGTTGCACTGTTACCCACATGTGAGTGTGTGCGGGTGTGTGTGTGTGTGTGTGTGAATAAAAGGGGTTATTTTTCTCTTTCCATCGCCTTCATCTTAAATCCAAACAAAATTATTTGAAAAGAGACTTGTACTTCCGCTCTTTCTGACATTTGGGAGATGTATTGTGGCCCTATAGGCTCGTGCGAAAGCAATGTCAACAGAATGGGAAGAACAGGAAAACCTGATCCAACTTTTGAGTGTTAACGCCTAGTACACCCCCACCCCCCCACCCCACTGCTAGCCTTGTAGCCGCACCTTTGTTGACACTTCTGCAGTTATTTTCACCAAGTGGGAAATATCGTCACATCTTACGCTGACGTACATCACAGGTGTAATGCTAATATGCCAAATAAGTCAGGTGGGAGGTCATTGACATAAAGATGGCAGCTGTCAATCATTTGCCCCCTCCATACAATGGCCATCTGTTGTTTGATATGACAACATGCAGTGATTCAGCGAATCGAGCGTAAATAAATATAAACAGTCAGCTAATGAATTTAGTACAGAATTTGAACCATCATGAAACTCCGTATTTAATGCATTTAGCTGATTCATAGCTAGTGTTGCACTTCACTTAACATGGAGTAACATCTGTTTCACATCTGTGGAGTTGGTGCCTTAACGGCCCCGAGCACAAGGCTCATTAAAAAGGCACCTCTCTCAAAACACTGTCGTTGTAGCCGTTATATTCTCAGCAAGATAAATACCAGTATGGCTTTACATCTGGCAGAAAGGCTATATGGGCTGTGTATTGCATGTGAATAGAGAAATAGAAAGAGAGAGGGAGAGAGAGCACACATGGAAAACTAAGCCCTGTTAGCCATTGTATCAGTTACAGCACATTTATATTTCTAATGGATAGATATCAATCCTAACCCAATGTCAATTAGTGTTGACAGTGTGCAGGAGTCTGTTTGCTTGAGCTGCAACCAAGTGTTAATGTGTGTGAATTATCAGACTGTGTGTGTGTGTGTGTGTGTGTGTGAGGTTGGTTTCCATTTGTGTTTGATTTTGTAATCAGGATAAAGCCACGAGGAATAAAAAATGAGTGTGTGTGAGGGGCGGGTGTGTGTGTGCATGTGATTGTGCATGGCTGCAAATGTGGGTTTTGTATAATCTTCATTTCATTATGTGCAGCTGTAATTGAGTGGGCAGCAGCAGACTGCGACCGCTGTTGAACTCTGTGAGGAAGTCGAATGTTAGAAGTGTTTGTGTGTGCCCATTTTTCATCGCATGTGGTTACTTTGGGTCATCGAATTGCGTTGGAGACAAAAGATTAACAACAGTATTTGCATGACTGCTGGCTAGAAAAAGCTGAACAACACTGATCTGGTCTCATGAATTTTGACTGTCAACTGGCTCTGTCCACCCACAGATCAATTTACATGTGATGTGACAAAACTGTACAGCCCAGCTGGGACTGGTTCAAGAGTGGCTTCTGAACCTTGGATACTGTTTTGGCGTTCCTCAGGAGCAGAGATCAAAGATGTGAACCGGGCGAATTGAAAGCAAAATCAGAGCTTGTAGAGTGCGTCCATCCATACAGCAGTAGATAAAATACATCATGAAACAGCAAAATGGGAAAGGAAGGTAAATCACCAGTGAGTCGGTAACATTGTCTCCGCTGTTTGGTGCTGGGCAGGTTGTGAACAGCTGTGTTTAATGGAAGCCTCTTGGCTGGAAATGGCTACATAAGGAGGAATGATGAGATAGGTAAGACTCAGTGAAAGCAAAACATTGAGCTGTAAGACGCTAAAATACTCCACAGAGCTACAGAGTGCTTTACCCGTTCATATCACAAATATGGATACATGCAGGTTTAACAGCATTTTTGAGTATTTTCCCCTGTAAGCTTGCACCAGTTACCATGGTGATGTACTCCCAAATGTGAACTGGTGAGACTGGGACTGCAGGGTTAAAGCCCATGTTATAGCCTAGGGTGGACTTTCTCTTTAGGAGAATGTTATAAAAGTTCTATAACTAATCAAAACATTTTTCAAATGGCAGTACCTCCAGTGTCTACGACCGAGCCCTCCAGGGGAAGACCATTAGAGCCTGAAGATATCCCCTCTGACAGACACCGCAGAAACGTCCTTTATAGTTTTCTGCTGTTGTTTCTTTGGGATATTGTGAGGCTTCTGATCCACAAAGAGTCATCACACATATCACCAGGAGTGCAACATTGCTTTGCTGAATATGTGCAAGGGTTCAGCTGATTATTGAATCAATTTACACAGCAAGAACCAAAACACCAACATTTTCTGCTTTCCACCGAGAGTGAAATTGTAAATCAGACATTTTGCTCTTGCGTTCACACAGAAATCAGCGGCATTCAAAATGCTAAAAAGAAATCTCCAGTTAGTCACCACTCACAGGTACAAACATTAGCTGGTGCATTGTGCAAATGACTGAACATGATAGCAAATCATAATTACAAATAAGAGCGGAGAGGAAAACATTAGGTCTCCTGCTTGGGGCATCGATAACACTGTAGAGAGTGAAGGAGAGAGAGAAGAACAGTACGAGGAGCAGAATGGCGACAAAAGGAGAGCAATGGGATGCAAGGTGTGACATTATATTGTCACAACTTTGAAACATCAAAACTAGTATTTATACTGTAGTACTGGATAATGCTTGTTCAAAACAACTAGAAATGATGGCAGAATTCTTCAAACAAAATCCAGATTGTAAAAAGATACGACATTTTCCTTTAAATACATTACATTCCTTCAGTAGAATCCAGTTTGTCTAACCCTCAAACCACACTGAGCTCAGTATAATTGAATCCTATCAGGCCAAACTAGACATGGAAAATATTCTGTGGAGGGTGAAAGAAGAAAGAAGCCCCACCTATAACAAAAGTGAAACCGAGGAATTTGCTTTGACCCAACTTGTTTAACACTTGTCCCTCTCACGCTGGTATGATTTAACTGCATAATGTAATTTTCTTACCTACAGTACACACACCAACACACACCAACACACACAATCCATTATTCACATTTGAATACAGTAGGCATGATCGGGCCGAGAGGCTGAGATGTCACCGCTCCAGCTGAATAACCACACTGACACCACAAAGGCAAAGTCTATATTCAAATGAGTGCACTGTCACAGCCTGTCCACAGCGCAGACTTAAAAGGGCTAAAAGAAGCAGACAGTCTGCAGATACGGAATAGTTTCCAAACTTAAAGAAGATTCAGCTGCTTTGGTTTTCTATTGAATAAAGCATGTTTCCTTTGAGACAGGGGATAAAGGCAAGGTTAGCGGAGAACAGTGCACAAACATCCATATCCAGCAAAACACACACACACACATATACACACTGGAATGCAACTGATCCCCAGCGTTCACAGCTCCCTCCCCCCCACGAAAGAGAAAAGATACAGATGCAGGCCAGGAAAGAGACAGACTGGGCCAGACAAAATGGTTCCATCAGGCTGTCCCCAGCTTACAAGATGTGAGAGTAAACATATTTATACCACAGTGAAAGACAATTTGCTGGGGATACTGACAGGAACTTAGCAAAAGTTCAATCAGGACGACGATTTCATTCACTTTCCCTGACTTCTTCATTCATTGATAGCCTCAGCTATTTACACCAAGGAGGAAGAGGCTGCAAGACAAAGGTTGAGCTTCAGATCGAAGGACTGGCCCTGCACTCACCCCCTGAATAAAGGATGTGATGTCACGGGTCTGACGTAGGCAATGAAGGATTAATGAGCAGAGCGATAATGAATTGTAAACAGTCTATGAAAGCAATCATGCAGCTTGTAGTCTAACAGAGTAATATTGTAAAAAACAGGGTGATGGCACATCACTGGAATAATAATGCTTCACTGCTTCTATTAAACGTTTTGCAGCTCAAAGTTAAGCAAAGGTACGTTTGACCTGAAAGTCTGCCAGAGGACATGGCAACAACCTCTCTTAATGCTCCATCACTCATTCACGTCAATTGAAGCCTGTGTTGGATGAAACCAAGAATGCGTTTCTTGTTTCGGTGCAAGCTCTGGTCAGATCCTGCACATGTACCAACAACACAGCAACATCAATGGAGGGTCTTACTTTTTTTTTGGCTACAAAAGGCAACTTGGCATTGACAATGACATTTTTAAACAGAGATGTCGGGTAGGTGTCAACGGGGTCAACTAGGAGAGGTTTTCATGTTTGCAAGATCTTTGCGTGTTACTGAAGGAAACCAGCCTCCAGTCATAGAAAGGGACAAGACAAGGAGGTTCACACGTACCCTCTCACCTCCGCACACCTCGCCATAATGCTGCATGAAGTGTGCGGGCTTGTCACATTTAAAGCAGACTGATGCCTTGAGCTCAACACGGGAGCTGCTGACACCCGCCCACAATTTGCTGCTTGAGGGTGGATCAATTGCCTGGTCAATTAAAATGCAGTTTACTGCGTGCTGCAGTTAGGCAAAATTGATTGGTTCAGAAGCCTGTGATTATAGTTTTATTTCAGCAGTAAAGCAATAAGCTGGGATTTACATTCATTCAGGTGTGATTGATTATGACTGTGATCTCCACTGAGTTCACTGATTCGAACTTTGCCTGTTGTGGCACCCACCTTTCCATTACCGCCTCAAATCCCATTATGGAGATGCAAATTTGCATCAAGCTCCTAAAGCTGATGCCAACATTTAACAATCACCTTTCAGACTGCAAGCAGCATCAACAACTCCATCTAGAAACAAAGTGACGCAAGCAGGTACAAGTCCACTTCATGCTAACACTTGTCAAGATGGCTCCATTAGTCATTTATTATCATCTGCAAATGTTTGATCACAAATTAAAAGCCTCTGAAATGCAGGGAAATAACAAGTCCAAGTAGCAGTTCACCAGCAACGTACGTGTGGGCTGTACATGTGCACATCGAGGCATGTGTGTTTGGAAAAATCTATAGAACAAAGAAAAAGAAAAAAGAAAGGTGAGAGTGCAGGATGGGAAGTGAAAATCGATTTGCCACTCAATTCCCAAAGTATGATTAACACCTTTCAACCCTACAGCTAATCAGCTGATGAAGAAAGGTCACCACCCCATGTGTGAATCTGATCTGAGAGCTAGGAGACCCAGCCTCTTTCCTTCACTACTGCCTCTCCTTCTCATCTTGGTCTTCTGCTGCATTCATAATTCGTGTGGTGCTGCTCCCTCTCTTCCTCCTGCTTGCTGTTTCTGACATTCCTTTCTACTCTTCTTTCTTTATTCCGCTGTTTCACAAACGTTGCGCTTTCCTCACTGGGCTGTTACGGGTTTCAGCGGTGAAGGCTGAGCTCTCAGGCAGCAGATGCTGTAGTGGGATTATGCTAGAGAGCCAGGCATCTTAGTGAAACCAATAGCACTTGAAAAAAATGCCTCGTGGTTACTGAAGGGTACGAAATGACCTATCGACGAGAGCATAGCTGGAAGAGGTACTGTAAGTGGGTTTATCTGCAGATGGTGCATTACAGTGTGGTTCCATGTCTGACTTAATTAAATAGTTCTCCTATTGGAGTGGTTTACTTTACCAGCTGACAAATTTGCCACTCCTCGAGTCCAACATCTCCAGATTCATATCAGTATATTATAATGCACACATGGTGCATTTAACTCTTAGGTGTTGATTCCATAGGCAAACCAGAACTAATGATGACTTCTCAGCCAATCCATCACTTTCTCCTGTCACCTGGTCTCACATTTGATTCCCATTAATTCATCTGTCCTCGGTCGGCCATTCTGTGACCTCTCTCCAAGTGACACTTCACAGATGGTCATTTTTCACCAATGGCAAGTCAATCTGGTGTGCAGATCATGATGCAACAGCTAGTCGATCAATGTCGGCCTATGTCTGGGGCGTCATGTTTTCAACACATTCCCACTGTGCCTAACGCTCGGGTTGCCTGCAGATCTGCCAGTTTGGCCCAACTGTCCCTTAGATGGAAAGTAATGGCCTCGCCAGGCCAGACAGAGTGCACAGTCACTCATCTCGGGTAAGGCGGCGCTTATAATTGGACAGCAGCCTTTCTCGGGACAGTTGCGTAATGTAGAGTTGTGTCTCTGCACTGTAACAGTCTGTTGTGCTACAGCAGATCGACACAAGTTTTACGAGGCTAGAAAGGCTTCATGGTGGCCACTCTGGGGTGTCATCTTTGGAAAAGCTATTTGATTTGTGTTTATATGCACATTTGTTAATTAAAGTTCGAGTCCTTGATATTTGTTTGGGAAAGATACTGACCCTGAATAACACAGATGACATACTGGAGAAGACCTTGACTAGGACTCTTGTATTAGTCTGAAGTGAAATGTCAAAACACCATTTATACTTTATACAGCCTCTCCAAATTAAATTTGTAATTTAATTCACATTTTGTTGTTGCTCTATCAATAGCAGTCAATAGAAAACTAATTTTGCTCTGCCAAATTCCAAGGCTGCTGAAAGTGAAGAAAGTGAGATATTTTCACTTGATTGAGTTTTGGCATGGTATTTTGAGAATGTGCCTGATATCCAACGCACAAAAAAGTCACACAGTTACGGTCAAACGTTTTGAAAGATAGAAATAAAACAATATCTTGGTAAAGGTTATAAGAACTATTTTGGTTAGCTCTCATTTGATATTACCAAGTTATTCCATGCATATGTCACACAAGAGTAATAATAAGAATAATTTTATTGCATAATAATCTCAGCAAGCGATCAAAATATTATTTGACTATTGATTGTATTTTGTCCATTCAAAGAGTATGCACATGTTTTTTAAAACTCAGCAGAAATTCATTAATTGGAGCACATTTTTACAAGATCATCTATCTGAAATCATCTAGAGACTTCAAATTCAAGATCTTACGTTCACATGGTTGATACCCTAAAGGAGTCAGCCGCCATCCCAGTCTGCGCACGCCGTTGTGCAGCTTCATTAAAGGTCATTTGTAAGTTCACATAGAGGGCAATTAGCACAATTGAAATACAACCCAGAGGTCTGTCTTTCCTAAGTTAAACCAGAAAAGCCAAGACATCGCTTACCTCCTAGGTTATGTATCCTGCTTTACTGCTGGCTCCCTGCTTCACAGGAACAGCTACGCCAAGGCCACTGTGGATGTGCTGGCAAATCGCTAGAAGAAGCACAAGGTTGAGAAAGGCAACAGCGTAAGATATATCTCTGACCTAAAATATAGCTCCCTGTGGCTGTTTTAATCACCCTGCCTCTAGAAGTTCTGACAATCACACACAAACAAACACACACACACACACACACACACACACACACAGTATAAATGAAGAAGCATCTGAGAACGATTGAATGTTTTGGGTTATTACTGACATTATCGAGACAAATTTTCTAGAAGAATATATGGTGACAACTCCTGCATTTTAAAGCAGTCCAAGAAATGTGTTTATTTTTTTTCTTACAAGGTCATTTGTCACAGACAGGCAAGGTACTTGATAAGAAGCAGGGTATGTTGTGTGAGGTGATGCTAGCAAGAGAGAAAGTCCCCCGGGCAGGATGTTGCGCCCCTGAACTATTTGTTCTGGGCTCCATAGATGTATGCCCAGGTAGCACTGCCATTTGTCACTGTCAACAGCTGGCACCATACCTGCCTTTATGAGGGGGCCTATATGGAAACTATTGCCCATTAGGGAGGGTGGGAAAATTAGAAGCGGCTGTCCTTACTCATAACAGCTTTGATTTCTTTGGGGAGTAGCCTTTGTTAACATGTGGCTCACCATTCTGTTCTGTGCTGCTATTGTACATCCACGCACATTATGTACCAGACGATACAAGTTCATAAGCAGGAGGCATTATGTCTTCTAGCTATCACGAGGAGCTGATTGTGTGTCAGAGTGGTCACTGTATCGGATTTCAATAGGCCACAACAGGCTGGTCATGTTACACTGTGAGGACACATCAGGTGTTTTTACATTCTTGAAGCTTTCTTAGGGGAATTTAATTAGACTCATATTGCTTCTCTCTTCACTCTTTAATAGAAAGCTCCGGGCATCGCCTTCATTTTCAGCTCCACAAATGCTGCAGCGTTGCGCTTAAGTAAAAGCGCAGATGACTGCAAACCAACAAGGAGCCAACCAGGGCCACACTTGGTGCAATTGCAGTGGCTGAACCAGAATAACAAAAGAACGAAAAGGAGGTATCATTTACAATGTCACTAGTTTGACAAGGGCAAAAAAAAAAAAACCCCACAAAGCCTTGATTTAAAGGGATAAAAGTAATCAGCACAGTCTCCTTGACACCCAAGAACTGGCTCCTGGCTACGAGCAGGAAGAGCCGACGTATTACCTCAGAGCAGAGTACCATGTTGAAAGCAAGGAAAAGGCTCGGTAATAGCTGAGATTGCGCGCTGGTGCCCCACTTATATGGACAGAGCTGTGGCCCCAGGACACAACTTAATGACCTTAATAAGGCTTGTCTGTCTGTTCAAAATCAGCTTAGAGTGCATCCACGCTGACCTACAGCATCACTCTAGCGTTAGTTCAATTTAAACATGCAGCTTAAGAAGGAGCTGGCTGTTTTGGGGATGGGTGAAGGACAAGTTAGAAAGTGTGTGCTTCCCAGACAGATAGAGCACGACCCCCTGAGACCTCCTCATTCCACCCCATAGCCTTAATGAGGATCAATTTGGACTGGAGCATTTCTGGAGGCTGCGGCTGCTCTTTAATTCAGTACGGCTGAGCGCTCTGTGATTAATGACAGGTACTTAGCTGGGAGACGGGTCAATAAATGCACTGGTCCAACCTAATACCATGCTATATGCCAGTGGGGAGACGGCAGGGCCACCCAGATCGGAGGGGGTTCACGGGGAGCAAGGAGCACAAAAAAGGCAGACCAGAAGCGTTTGTGTGCACTAACATGTGTTTCCTCATGTGAAATGAAAGCACTCGGACAAATGGTACATGGACTCTTATATAGCGTTGAAACGGCTCCCAAAGCTTTAACGGTAGTCTAATTCACCCATTCACACACCGATGGGGACACAGTTGCCATGCTGGCCTCCACCAGGGCCAACTTGGGCTTCAGTGTCTTGCCCAGGGACGGTTCATGTGGACAGGAGGAGCTGGGATCGAACCACCAACCCTGGGGCACACGTTAAACACTGGCAGGAGTATTTATCCACCGGATGGCTGCGTACATATACAATATATCATAATACCTATAGCGTCGCATGTCTAATGCTGTTCCGGGGCTGGCTGTTACAATACTGACCTCCAGCGTGCGCACAGACGGACGGAGCAGAGACACGGTCCCGCGTCCTGCTCGGTGCGGGACCGTGTCTCCTCCCGCCAGCAGCCGCTGCTGACCGCGTGTGACATTAAAGTCTCGCATACTTAAAAAGAGTTCCCCCAAAAGTCAAATCTGGAGAGATTCGCCGATCAGCTGTCCGGTTTGACGGCCAGCTTGCACCGACGTCGCAGACAAACCGGAGGACGCGCATTAAACCAAGCGTTCCCTCAGCAGCAGCAGCAATAATCCCAGATGAACGGCCAGTTATAGATGTATGCAGAGCATTTTAATGTCATTTAGCTTGCCAGTGTTTTCACCTCCTCCCCTCAAATAACCGCGTCCATCCCTCCTCCTCCTCCTCCTCCTCCTCCTCCGCGGGCTGAGCCAGTTTATTCTAATGTGACAAAAAAAAAAAAAAAAAAGACACGTGGTTGTTACAAAGCTCTGTCAGGACACAGCGGGGAGGCGGAGGTGGAGAGATGCGAGATGCGGGCGCAGTCGGGATGGGAGAGGACGCTCTCTAACCATGGGCACTCTGCTGCTGAACAGCCTGCATGTTTTTGGGATAAGGACTTAAAAGACTTACTGCGTAATGCGTCCTCTCTCTCTCCGTTTATCCTGTTTTACCAAAGTGGAGACTTGCATGCAAAGATGTGGAAGACCGCAGGTGAGGAGAGAAGAAAAATGCCATTTGCGCTGAAGTCGTAATGGGATTCTTTCTACGGATTATTTACATTGACGTGTTTTTTGTTTAGAAGTCTTCGTTAGACTTTAAAAAAAAAAAAAAAACAAAGACTCAAAATGGATTTCGTTAATTTCTCCAACCTGGATGTCGGGAGAGAGTCAGAAAACATCTCCTCCAATTCCACCTCTCAGGGCCAGTACAGCCAGCTCGCTATCTGGGGTCTGGCCGGACTCGTCAGCTTTCTGATTACGTTTACAATAGTCGGGAACGTCTTGGTTGTCATCGCCGTTTTAACCAGCAGAGCTCTGAAACCACCCCAGAACCTCTTTCTCGTCTCCCTCGCCAGTGCGGACATCCTGGTGGCCACCCTGGTGATGCCCTTCTCTCTGGCAAATGAGCTCATGGGCTACTGGTTCTTTGGCAGAATCTGGTGCGACGTCTACCTGGCTCTGGACGTTTTATTCTGCACCTCTTCCATTGTTCACCTGTGCGCTATTAGTTTGGACAGGTACTGGTCAGTGACGCAGGCAGTAGAGTATAACTTAAAGAGAACCCCTAAAAGAGTCAAAGGGATGATTGTGGTGGTGTGGCTGATCTCAGCCGTGATCTCCTTCCCACCACTGATCTCAATGGACAGGAGCAGCAGTAAGAACAGTCCCCAGTGTATCCTGAACGATGAGACCTGGTATATCCTCTACTCCAGCATTGGCTCATTCTTTGCCCCCTGTGTCATCATGATCCTGGTCTACATTCAGATCTACCAGGTGGCAAAGACCAGGACCAGAACAATGTCAGAGAAGAAGAGGGATGTGGAGGAGAATGGGATGGATCAAGCCGAACCAGGCAGAGGGGGGTCGTTAAAGTCCGACAGGGGTGGGAGCATGAAAGAGCAGGAACGTGAGAATGGCCACTGCCAAGAGCAGGCCGTGCGATCCACTCTGCCGAACGAGCCCAAACACCCACCGACAGACCACGACGACGACTTCGATGATAGCAGCTCATCAGACGAGAAACCTAAAAAAAGGCCCAGTTCCTCCAAACTTCATCACGAGGACAGAAGAGACAGGAAGTCGAGCCGGAAAAGCAGCTCGGCCTCTAAATACTCCAGCAGGAAGTCACGTGCCAGCTCCAAGTCTATGGAGCTCTTCTCGTCTCGCCGCAAACGCCGGAGCACCGTCAACCGGAAGAAAGTCTCCGCCGCTCGGGAGAAGCGCTTCACCTTCGTCCTCGCCGTTGTTATGGGTGTTTTTGTTTTGTGCTGGTTCCCGTTCTTCTTCTCCTACAGCCTGTACGGAATCTGCCGGGAGCCATGCAAGATCCCCGACACGCTGTTCAAGTTCTTTTTCTGGATTGGCTACTGTAACAGCTCGCTAAACCCGGTCATCTACACCATCTTTAACCAGGACTTCCGCAGAGCCTTCCAGAAGATCCTCTGTAGGTCATGGAAACGCTCTTTCTGAATGGCTCCTGCGTGAATGGCTCTGTAATAGACATTTTACCATGCAGACACAAATTTGAACTGTTCTGATCTGTAGAATTAAGTGCTGGCCTCTGGGCTGGGAGGGGTTGGCTTCCACACTTCTACATTCAGGGATTGCACTAGGAATGAAGGAATGAAGGGACGCTTAACGTATCAAAGGATTGAACTAAGGTGCAGAAAGGGCATTTAAAATACAAGGGTAAGCCCTTTGACAATATTCACAGAGGAGGCTTTCATTAAATGCCATTCAGGCTGTTTCGGCTCATTCCCTCTCCTTACTGACTTCTTCTGCCATCATTTAAATACAATAAACGGACTCTTAACAGCTACTGTGATGCATGCACGCCACAGAGGCTAAACATGCATGAGCTGCACGGGAGGCGACGGGTTCACAGTGACACTTGACTGATAATGTGACCTCATTCACTGAAAATAATGCGAAGGCCTTGACAATCTCCGCACAGCCATTGTTCGTGATGTGAAATGGTGATATCTGTCTTCTCGCTCTCTCTGTCTCTTACTCAGATTTTCTCCACCTTTCTGTTACGTCACACTCGCAACACGAGGACGAATGGGATGAAGGGGCTCCTTGCTTACTGTTTCAGTAGCAAAACAAAAAAAAAGACTCAAAAAAAAAAATGTCATATTTCTGCTTCAGTGTTCTGTGTGGGGCTCAAAAGGGTTTAAACCGGGAGCTGCAGTGGAAACTCTTTATCAGGACGTGTGTTGTTTTTTTGTGAACTTAAACATGAGGCTCGGACTCAGTCTTTATATGGCAGCAAGCTCCTCTCCCAGGCATGTGTTTGCTCCTTCCTCTGAGAAAATGGATGGAATACAGAAGTACAAGTACTACTGAGGCAGATGGGCACCCCTGAGGCTCTCACTGTGTGTGTGTTTAGGTGTGTGTGATACAGAAAGAGAGGACAAAGTGTATAACATGTGAAATTGTGTTAAAGTGAGACAGTTTACCGCATCTTATCCCAATTGCCAGTTAGCAGTCTGTGTGTGTCTGTCTCTGTGCGAATGTGTGTGCGTGTGTGTGTGTGTGTGTTTGTGTGTGCGTGCGGTGCAAAAGGCCTGCTTTCTCAAATGGCCCGATTGTTTCTGGTCAAGCATCTTTCTTTCTTTTCTCTCCCTTACAGCCACAAAAAGCACTCAGCCACAGTAAAAACCGAACATCTTATCACTCTGTTTTAATGTCTGCTGCTCACACACACACATCCGAACACGCATACACATTATTATTATTATATACATAAAGACACAAAAATGACTTATACAGGCAGTATTTTCATCTTTACATTTCATGCATTTATAGCCATAAGGGCTAATGTTATTTTCCTCCCCGTGTAAATAATTGAAGACCGTACAGTATCATTGTGTGGTGCCTCATAATCACACATGTATCAATATGGTGGAAATGTATTGTTTGTATTATGAACAACTCTCAACATTTTCATGTTACACCAACTTCTGTCCTTTTCTAAAAGAACAAGTGTTTACACAATCGAAAAGATCAAATAAAGAGATTACTTCAGCTGTCATTTGAAAATCGCAAGAGTGCGTGATTGCATTCTTCATTACTGTTAATATTTTTGTATTTTTCAAGATTTGTGCCGCTGTTGTTTATTACTTATGCGGACACTGTCAGTGGTGTGACTCAGAACTGAGTCTGATTGTTTTTTAAGAGCGACTATGTTAAGGCAGCCTCTTTGGCAAGCTGCTGTGGTTCAGGCTTGAGAGCGTCAGCAAACTGTGAATGTGATAAAGATGGAAATTCATCATCAAAATTCTAGGTTAGCTTAGTGATTTGTAATAAATCAGACTAATGCACACCTGGTGGACAGGTGAGTGGGAAACTGAAATTGTGTGTTGAATTCAACAATGTTAGCGCTACGTTTATCAAAAGTGCAAAGTTTCGTTCACAGATATTTGTCAGGCTTCAAATTCACATTATGATACAACTTCTTTGTAGTGGCAAAACAGTAGTCATGTGCAGGCAAGCACATTAGACAATTACACCAGTGATTCCCAACCAGGGGTACTTGTACACTATAGGGTACAGTTGGCAGAGGGTAAAGTGCATGTAGAGATTGTGGAGTAACTAATTAGAAAATTTGATTTGGTAAAAATGTTTAGTAAATTTGTCACAATAACAGTCACCGTCGAGCTATGATAAGCCGACTGTACAGGACCCGAGTCAGTTGTAACATAACTGAAAGTGCATGAAAACGTATGTCGATATGGATAGCTAACATGGTTGAAATGTCCAGATTCTTCCACTTCAAGTGGTATGAATGCAAACTTCACTTTAGACTTGAGACTGAAAAAAACGGCCTAAAAAAAAGCCTAAACATAAACAATCCCAGGATCACATCCCTAGAATTAGTCAATTAATACATTTCAAGATGCTTAAATGCAGTAGAAAATGTGGACTGGTATGTGGCATTTTTCCTATATTTAATCAAGAGCGTGGTCTTTCAATCTGAGAGCAAACTTTATTGATTTCATGTTCAGATTTTGTAATACTCTCCATCAAAACCTGCTCTCACACTCAAATAGTCCCTGTTTGCTATTGGATTCGCTCAAACTGCATGCTTGCACTCAGATATATTGTTTCTTACGCAATTAGCTTGTTGGTCTGTTTCCTGCGCTCCAGCTTCAGTCTTCTCTTTGCACTCAAGTCTGCTTCTGTGCGTTCCTGAAACATTGGCTCTCAGATTTCTGCTCTGCTCTTGGATTACTTGGATTGTCAAAATTCCCCAACCAGTACAATGCCAGCTGCGGTGTTAACCAATGATCGCTACCTGGGTGTGTTCACTGTACTTCCCGGTAGTCTTTAACCAGGATCATCCACTCCCGCCGTCCACAGCTTTACTATATGAACAGTTAATATATATACCAGCGACCATACTTTTTTAATTAATTTTCTTTACTATAATGGTTAATATATATATATATATATATACCGTATACCAGCGTTTTACTTTCAAGTTATTTAAAAGACGTTACTGATTCTGCAAGCCTTATCTCCCCAGGCAGGTCGTTCCAGAGAGGAGGGCCCCACCTGAGGATTTAAGGCTGAGAACTGGCTCCTTTCGGTTCAGCATTTCTGCTATATAGCTTGGGGCCAGACCCAGGCTGTGCCTTATAAGTAATCAGTAAAATCTTAAGATCAATTCTAAATCGAACGGGGACCCGTCGGAGAGAAGCCAGGATTGGGGTGAAACCAATAAGTGTGGAAGCAAAGGCAAGAATTCTCCACCCTCACCGGGGTTGAAGTGAGAATTACCACAAAAGAAACTTCTACTGTTGTCTCATTGAAAACAAAAATCAGCCTATAGGACACCCTAGGTGTCACAGAGCTGAACCACAACACATAAAATGGGAAATTGTTGTTGCAAAGGAGAGTCCTTGGAGGACTTAGAGTGTAAGGA
>JAVQJF010052210.1:0-32034 GCA_036023855.1 Gadopsis marmoratus | reverse complement strand
CCCCCCCCCCCCCCCCCCCCCCCCCCCCCCCCCCCCCCCCCCCCCCCCCCCCCCCCCCCCCCCCCCCCCCCCCCCCCCCCCCCCAGAGAGCAGGAAGATGGCTCGCCTAGCAGCTTCATTGACTTTTGATGTTATTATATTACACAATTCAATTAAGCCACTGTGAAATTGCCTTGTCATAGCTGGAAAAAATAAGGATCCTACGTGTATTGATGTTCTATTTTAGTGTCTGATAATGTTTGTACTGGATAGGACTTCAAATATGGTACTGTAATGCTACAGCAATGCTAATTACCATAGTGGTTCATGAATAAGGCTACTGTCATGTTGATAAACCCCGAACATGTTTATTTGGAGGCAGATGTGGAGCACTGGAAGTTTAATGACTTTTCGTGATGCAAAACTACTTTTGGTGCTTCACAGACAAACAGTAGTCATCCTAGTATATTGCTGAAATATAACAATACTACAATAAGACTACAAGGTTTATAAAGGACATGTCACAGACATATGAGTCATCTTCTCACTACTGTCTAAAAAACAGTAAGATCTATTGCAAAATGACTTGTGATTCAGCTGACGTATAGCGTTGCAGCTCCATTCTCATGTTGTAACTGTGTTTAGCCACCACATGGTGGAGCCCTGCACCAACTAACACATCACAGGCCAAACCATTAGCATGACACCAGGACCAACTGTGACTCTTCTCAAATGCTGTTCTAGAAGTGATGGATGAGATATATAGAGACACTGAAATATCATTTTTTCAGTCTCTGTGTTCATATTTTCTTTCTTTTCTCCTTTTTTCTAAATAAGCAAAAGAACATTAAGTGTGTAATCTAGTCCACCACATTACACTAAATTAGAAACTGTTGCTCTTGAATTCTTTAAATTGTGAATCTGAACAAATAAAGTATATGGGGCAATGTGTGTGCTCAAGAGGCTTAAAAAACATCAGAACCTCTAACCCGCGCCCCAACCAACCACCCCTCACTCTCCGCTTTTTCCTCAGGTAACTTTGCCAAAATCTCCTTTTCCATGAACCTTCATGTATGTCTCCCTTTATCCCTACAATACCACATTCTGGGATTCTATTATTACATATTATATTTATTATTACATATTATATATACTGCATATGCATTATTATATCTTCCGTTTTAGGATCTCTTACACTGTGTTCCTCTTTCTTGCTCTCAGTTGGGTCAGCTGTTCTGAGTGGTTGTTTTGTTTAGTTTAAATCAACAGCTGTACTGCACAAGAAAAAAGAAATACAGCCTCAGATCTTTTTTTTCATTAAATCGCACAACTGTGGGGCAGGAGTTTCTAATTTTGGAAACACCATATTTTCGCATGGATCTCAGGAAAACAAGCCTTCAGCTGTTTATTGCCTTAAAAGCAGAACAAACTTCCGAAGTGAGCAAGCTGGTTCTGGAGGGAGATCAACGTTTATGGTGGATGGATGGGAGATGGTGTTACTACAGCAAATGCTGGACCAACACACAACAAGAGAATGGATTTTGGTACACAACTGTGTCTGTGTGTTCTTGCAGCTGCATGCGTGTTGTTCTGTACATGTACTGTTGTTCATGTAGTATTTGCACTCTTCACGAAACTCTTCATTTAAGTTGTTTTAGTGGGCGCGGTTAGGGGTTGTCACTCACCTCTTCTTGACCAATAGGATGGCTACCAGCACCAGCAGTATAAAGACGAGAACACCAGCACTGATCCCAGCGATCTTCACCACCCGATCCGTCTGTTTAGCGGGGTCAGGGATGACCTCTGGCTCCTCTGTAGCACCTGTAAAACAATGACAATAAATAACATCAATAACGTGGCCCTAACATAATATCAACTCAAACTACCAGCATACTACAATAATTATTGATTCTTTTGTCATTTCAGAAGTGGACAAAATAATCAAAATCATATGAAAAGGTTATTTTACATCCCCATTTGTAAAACTTGTTGAATTTACAAGATGCAAGTGAAAACCATCCCTAAAAATACAAAACTCATGGACCTAGTTATTAAAATACAGGGAAATATGCTAAATAACATTAAAGGGGACACCTCAGCAGGACTTCGAAATCTTAGGGAGACGAGTGAGAAAATAGAAACTTCTAGAAATGCTGCAGAAGTGTAAACAGCTAAAATGAAGGATGTGAAAAGTAGAATTAGTCTTTTTTTTTTTTTTACAATTTGTAGCTCAAACCTATTGTTATTTTAGGGAGTTAATGTTTGCTGAACATCAGAAGTGAGAAGAAGAAAAAATGTCTACCAAAAGATTGGCGAGATTGAGGTTTTTTTTGTGTTATGCAGAATACATAAAGTATAAAATTTCCAAAACCTTCCGGTAGATTTCTTTTAGTTAACAAGCTAAATTGGTGTCAATACAGATACTGTTAGGCAGTGAAATTATTTTTTGTAAAGTCAGAAAGTTCCAACACTGATTGTTTATTCAGCAGTAGCTTAAAAAACTGAAAGACTGAAAATCAATATCTATCTTCAAAAGCTTTATCGCCTCTGGTGCTAGTTGAACTTACTAAAGAACCAAACCCACCAGTCAATTAAGCTTTCCAGGATCCCTGAATCTTCAGCGGTGTGCACCATCTCCAAATGTCTGAAATGTTGGTCTCTTGCACTGAATATAAGCCTGTTATACAAGTAATACAATCTTGGCACTATTTTAAACTATTTACACAACCCTGTGTCACCTAAGGCTGGCAACGCCTCAGGAACTGTTCGCTTTCTTTCAATGCCCTCACATCAGGAAAGTGGTGAGTTTGATAAGGAAACAAATCCTGATGAGCCATTTAAATAGGAGGGTTTAATCATCCCTGTGCTAAAGATCAGGTAAATATCAAGACTCTAAATATTCCTTGTAAAGCAAAGTCTGACATCTGCCAAAACAAATGCCATGGTAACTCCTCATTCATGATGCAAATGTAGCCAAACATATTGTTTGAAAAGCCTATTTGGCTCACAGATTGAAATATTGAGATTAACCATAAAATCTTCATTAATATGATTGCTATGTAATAAGGAACAAAAGAGATTGCTTCTACCTAAGACACTTCTACTGAACAACTCATATCTGAACATTTTAGAGCATGTGTTTTACAGTTGACATCTGGGCATAAAACAGGTAAAGCTTTAGCAACACAACAAAGAAACAAGACTCTACAGCCTCTAAGAGTCTATAGCCATGCTAGAGTCAGGGGATCATCACCAAAGTTATTACAATTAATCCTGAGGGAGACGTGAATGTCTGTACCAAATTTTGTGCCAATCCATCCAGTAGATGTTGAGACATTTCACAAGATAAGTTAAAACCTTGACCTGCTGGAGGCGCGAGATGAAAACTCAGCGGGTCCCCAAAGTATTTAAGATTCACCCTCTGGGAAACATGAATAACTGTGCAAAACTGCATGGTAATCCATCCAACTTTAAACTTCTCAGTCTGGAACAAAGTGATGACCAACCAACTGACATTGCTAGTTTAACAATTATTCATTTTCTTGTACACTGTAAAGATAAAATCCTGTGAAAAGGCAGTAACAAGCATCAGTGGAAGCTGACAGTGTTCCTCCCTGAACCGGAACCATCTTCTGGAGCTGGTTCATTTGAATTAAAAACAGATTCCAGCTTCTCATTCACTTTGTTGTCTCACCTGCTGGTAAGTGTACCGATCTAGTGAACTCTCTGCACACTCACTAATCCTACTCCTGCTCTCAGCTGTAACCACGATACAGAAAACATGACCCCACGCTGGCTGCATATTCACAAATAAAGAAAATTGACTATCGTTTCAGTGTATTTCAGGTTATCCTTGAAGTCATGCGCTCATTGGAAAATGCTTTTGAAATGTAATTTGACTGTAGCTGTCCAAGGTTTCTGCACCAATGTCACCGTACATTATTTGAACTCAAACTCATTTCTGCTCCTGATGACTTCAGAGACTTCAGAGACTCCCTGATTTCGTCTATTTGGAGTACAATTCATAAATGATGTTTCAGGCTGAGTGCACGCTGCAGTGGAGATACAGCCCTGTTGATCATAAACAGAAAGAGAGCGAGCATCTGTTTTCATACTCCTAAGCTTAGTGATCTGATCCCATAATGCCAGAATAGTTCGTACTGCAACGTAAGAACATTATCATGCATTATGACAATCCAAATAATCCAACACAAAAGATATATGCACAAAACCCAGTATAATGCAATACATCTATCAAACAATAATCCACTTCTAATGCTAAATGTCAACAAGATAAACATAATCTCCCTCTCTCCCCCTTTATCTCCATCAATACTTGTGACCTTAACATATTTTTTTAATGAAATGTTTTTCCAGCCCCATGTCATTCTGCATCAATATTACACTAAAACACAGGACTCAGGCTGACACTGTAGTTTTTTTTAGCAAACGTCATTCAAACAGGACTAAATAGGGCATTTCTTTGGGACTATTTTCAGCCGTGGATTGATTTAGAACTCTAGAGTATTTTCGGCAGCAAAACAGTGCATGTGGGATCGACTCAAAATAATCAGCAATGCCCATGTTCATGGTAATGAAGCAACATGTCACCCAGTGCAACACATGTCTCATTTGTGTATTTTTAATAGCTGTTGAACAGCAATGGAGCTCTATGGCACAGAGGAATAAACTACACCAGGCTTTGGCTAAACAGGCAATACTGAATGGGTTCAGTTCATTCTTGGTTTTTGTCTTTCCGTGAATGCATGCATGTCTTATTCTTCAATAATTATTTATACTAAAAGACAAGCTTTATGAAATTGGGAAAAAGCACAATATGAATCAAAGATTATTAGTAAAACTTGTGACGGCCATAACTTTTCTAGGCATGGAGACAAACAAACATGGCTTTTTCATTAAGAATAAACCCTAGCATAATTTGTATTTAGCAAGTATATAGTGATATAATTTGGATAAAAGTCACACCAGACCCTGTGTAGCTGTGTAAGTAGCTGCTAAATATGTGTCCTGATGTTACTTATTCACATTATATTATCATATTACAGAAATATTGGGTTTATATGTGGTGCCTTACAAGAAACTGTGGTAAAGAAATGCCTAAAAAAGTTTTGAGGTAATTTAGAAACAGAGTCTCCATTACATTATTTGTCCACCAGAAAGCAGAGACACGTTTATCTTTCACTTATGAAATTCATGCTTAGCATATATCTTGGTCACAATTCTTTTTTTAATATTATGAGTTTGTGAAAAATAGATCAGCTCAGATATCCTTACTGATATTGGTATCAGCCTCAAAAACTCCAGTATGCGTTTTGCTCAAGTTACTTATGCTGTTAAAAGAATTCTAAGCCGACTCTAAGTGACCAAATGAACATTTCCTCATGATGTTTTGGTTGATGGCACAAATCTACACCCCACTAACTGGTTTCACCTACATTTTCTGTGGGATCAGGAATCAAGGTTATTGATGCAAGACATAACAAAAAAAGAATCTCTAAAAGCTTCCGAGTCTGACCTCATAATGTCGGCAGTAGCTCTTAATGTCTGTAAAAATGATTCAGGTCAGTACACTAACACTCACAACTTAACCGCACAGCCACAAACACACACAAAACACCCTGAGGCAGCAATGACAATACACAATACCCCAGATGACCTAATAGGACCACCATCACTTAATTCTCCCTCCTGGATGCACTTGAGCACACACACACACTAACACACACACGCACATGCAGAAGGACGGAGGAAGAGAGAAAGGAAGGGATGGTCATCTGACCTCTCTGTCCATTAGTGTGCCTTTCAGCCTCATTAAATAAAACTAAAATATGTTTTTCAGCTTCGCTCAGACCTTCTCGGGATAAAACGACAGTGTCATCTCTTTCTAGCAGCCTTTAGCTAAGTAACCTGTTCTAGCAACTAAAAGCACCAGCAATTCTTGCAGTACAGTAAAACACAGTAACGTCCCACATTTTCTCTTATTTTAGAGTGGAAACACGACATCTTACAGGCACTGGATGGTTTGAACCACACCTTTGATCTTTTCCATGGGCTTAATTTTAACAAGTCTCCACATCTGTCTCAGTGCATTACATTAACGCACACCTTTGAGATTATTATGTCTGTGCATTGCACATATTCTTTATACTCCATACTGTGAACTTTTGGACATTGCTTGGTCGATATTTTGCCAACTGTGCAGCTCTTTTGCTTTAAAACAGATTTATTGTACATATTCTTATAATCCCTTTTATATTTTTTTTATTGTACTATGTTTATTGTTATGCACCAAAATCCAAGGCAAATTCCATGCATGTGAAAACCTACTTGGCAATAAACCTGATTCTGATTTATTGCCTAAGCTAGTTTACAGTGTATGTCCCTAGATGGGTCGTTATGAAAATACACAACTCAATCAGCCATAATGATTAATTCTACAATCACTGAGGCTGATTGAGCTGAACATTACGTTACTTTTACTGTCTAGTTTTACGATCCTTTGCCTCTAGAAGGTCAAAGCAAAGACCATCAGTTGAGCGCAGAAAATGATACTGCAGTAGGACTATTATGCTGTGATGCCGTGTTCACTACAAATGGTTGGATGTTTTGTAAATATGACATCAACCTTCTACATTGGTCATTTTATCTGGTTTTCTCTCACACCAATTGTCTCACATTGTGGATACGTGTCAGCACAAGGAATTGGCCATGTCCAAACCATTTACACTAAAACGAAATGCTTACATTAAGATTAATACAATCAACTTTTCAAAAAGCTACAAACATCTCGTTGATTGTTCATTATTAATAGCCGTCTGTCCATGACTGTTGACTGTAGTTTGTATTCATTAAGAAAAAAGGAAAATAGGAGCTCGGCTGAACATAATCAGAATGCAGTTACAATGGGCTTAGTCTATTCATTCATTTGTTCATCTTTTCACCTCTGTTTGCCTTCTAGGTCTGCATTAGTAGCCAAATAAACACTTAAATGTCCCCACCGTTCTTTGAAGCTCAACGCTAACAGCCACCAGGATTGTCAGCTTCATCGAAAACATGTTAATGTATTTCTCTCTTTATCCTTGTTCTTAGTCCACACAGCTAAACTCTGATCCATCAGTCGCATTTCTAAAAAGCTTTCCTGAAAAGAGTGTACGTGCTCTTGTGTGTGTTTCTGTGTGTGTGTGTACTTGCCTGTGTATTAACGCCACACCATTTAAAGCCAGTCTGATAATCTATCAACATATGGCCGCTAGTGAAAATGTGACATTTAGACTGAGTGCACACACCGGAGCGGCCAAATTCTCTACCACCTGAGCTGCATCTGAGTGTCCAGTTATCGCTGATCTGGGGTCATTTTTGACAGAAAGTGGTATCAACAGTGGCAGCGTGTTCTTACCTTTAGTAGCCAGCCTCAAACACTGTGTCTTAGTTTCCTGAAGAAAAAAGACAAAATAATAGAGTCACACACACACACAGAACACAACGCATTAAACAAAACAATGTGACTTTGTATATTAAATACTGTACATATGTATTTACAGTATAAGGGAAAACATATTCAGTTGCCTGCCTGTAGTGTGTATTACGTGTGCTTTATGTTTTGTTTAAACTCTCCTAGTCTCAGAGGTCATAACTGTTTGCAGGTAGAAGCTGTAATGTAGTTCAAGTGTCATTAGTGTCTCTTTGAATGTGTACAACCAGCATATTTAGTCATAGCAGTTAGCAGGTGAGAGCTGTAGGTTCACTGTGTGTTTTATGTCTTCACATGAATAAATACGTATTCACCCTCTCTGTGCTGCTAACAGCTTGAAGGTAGATGTTGTAGTTCTTCCTTGGAGCCAGTGGAGGATTCCAGAAACCCTGTGGATTAAAAAGAAGTGATCATCAACGTTATGAGGCTCAATATACGTAGATTGTCAGCTCCTGATTTTACCTGTTACCTCTGCTAAGGAGGATACGTTTTCTGCCTTATTGATTTGTCTCTTTGGTTATCAGTTAGCAGGATATCTCAACTCTTAAAGGAAAAGTTCAACACGCCAAATGCTAGATGAGTAGATCGATACCTCTCTCATCTCTGTAGGCTAAATATGAACACAGCCAGCAGTTGGCTAACTTACAAAGCAGAATATGAACTGTCCAAGGGTAACAGAATCCACCTAAGGCTAAGAGATTAAAATTTCTTTAACAGATCATGAAGACCATGAAAGAGGCATTTACGTACTTTGTTGTTGTTTTTTTTTGCCATTTTCTCAGGAATTAAATTAAGAAATTCCAGGAACCTGATTCAAAATTAACACATCTAAACTATTGGATTGTGCAGCCTCTGTGGACATACTGCATGAGTTCTCTGTGGGATCTCTAGTATTTATCCTGTGAGCCTATTGCACATCCCTATACTTCTATAAGTTATAAGTTTACTCTGACTTCTATTTGATTTACCTTTTCACTTGACATTTTTGCTGCACTACATGAAGAATATGTTGTTCAGATAAAAAGGCTTGCCTGATATGTTTTGTTGTCTCCCACAGTGAACGGGAGCGGCTCAGGCAGGTTGCTGGGGGACAGCTGGGCGGCATAATAATATGGAGATCCACCGCTAGATGCACTGTGGTAGGAAACTGGGACCTGGGAAAGACGATATATTCACATTAAAAATATTATGTCTATACAGCTGGCTTACAAATACAATGTAAATAAAAAAGTCTTCTTTATGAGAGTTGAGATCCAAAGGTCCAATGGTCTATAGAGTCGAACAGATTAATAATCACCTCGTAACAGTCAGAGGAAGCTTGACGACGAGTCCGCTGAGGGTTCACTTCCTCGACTACAATCTGGTACGCACTGTAGACAAGAAGACAACCTAAATTATTGAGTTTTTTTCACTCATACTCATTATGAATAAAATATTTCAACTTCAAGCTTGAGTACTGTATACTGTATATGTATATATGTATGCATACATTCAGTACCTTATTGGTGCTCCCTTGGCCTGGGCAGGTTTGAGCAGGACAGTGATGGTTGTTGCAGTATCATTCAGGATGGCCTCTGACCCATCGTACTCATCTATTGTCGGGGCTGAAGAAAGAGCACAAGTCTGTATTAGTGTCCATGTATCACCAGGCTAACTGTCTGAACGTGACACCGACAAAATGTGTGACAATAAAACGTTAAAACGTACCTGAAATGTTAGTTGTCACGTTGAGCGTGGTTGCAGGGCCGAAGCCTTTGGAGGTGGATGCGCGTATAGAGAGCTGGTACGTGACACCTGGGTGGAGCTGGGAAAACAGGTGGTGGGTGGCGTTCGAGGGCAGAGACACTGTGAGTCCCGGCCGCTGGAGAGGCACCGAAGGGTCAAATGAACGCACGCCACTGTAGCTGATCTGAGGAGGGGCAGAGAGACAGAATGCCGGGTTTCTGCATGTTTCCCACTGAGAATAGTGATAGTTTGGCTCCTACAACAATAACTTTTCCTACTGCTTCGACAAATAGTACCTCATACTGGATGATGATGCCGTTGGGTTCCGTCGGTTCCTTCCAGTAAAGAAGGATTCTGTCTTCAAATGGAGTAGCTCTTAGTGACTGACTGGGAACAGCGCCTGGAACTGTTAACGCACACACACACAGACAGAATTATACAATGCTACTAAAATTAACAGTATAATTCTGACCTCCAATTGAAAGACTTTCGAGTAAAAACAGCACTGACTTTTGTGAATCACATTGAAGTAATGTGTGTAAAGACCTTTCTTCATTTAATAATGAGACATCCCCTTTTGGATCTTCTTAGTGCTTTTTCATTTGTAATTTCCCCAAATTGTCAATTTTTAAAAATTGACATGAGAGAATAAATACATAGATTAAAAAAATTGTGCTTTGTGTATCGTACCATCTTCATCGGTTTGTATGACGGTCTCGTCACTCTCTTTTCGCCCCTCTGGATTGGTCAGAATCATCTTCAGACTGACGTTGGTGTAGGGTGGCAGGTTTCCCACCAGGTGGCGTGGTGCTGAGAAGAAAAAAAGTAAGTAAAGTCTTTCAGCACTTACATGGGGTGTTGGCTTATCACCCAGACAGTTCTCAGTATGGGTGATTTGTATTGGTATTTTATCAAAAATCTATTTGCTTTAAAAGTATACCCTTTAAAAGCATGCCCATAGTGCAGCCTTTACAAATGAAACATTGCATTATTTTAACAGTAAAACAGCAGGATGAGTAATTAATTAATACAATTACCTTTGGGGTCCATGTCCAAGCAGTCGGCTTTGCTGCGGTTGCTGGCAGTCATATAATGGTAGCAGATGGTGACGTTAAAGGTGTGACAGCGAGTGATGTTGTAACCCAACGATTCCCAGTCCACCGCTATCAGACGAGACCTGGTCTCAGCGATCTTTAGCCTCTTAGGAGTCCGCATAGGTTCTACAGTGAAACAGGGGCGAACACATGGAAAAAACAAAATGGTGAGGAGTAGATTTCTCACTTGTGCCCCCTCCATCACGACAATATCATGAGTTTTCATGAGCAACACCAACAGATTATTGGCATATGTACTGTTAGGCTGTAGCATCATAAATGCACTGTTTAAAAAAAATAAATAAATAAAGACAATAGGGACCTCGCAGGTTTCCCTGGTCGGGCCCTAATAATCACCATTCCTTGGTTACTTACAGCAACATGTGAATAAATCTTTGGCATGTTAGGTTTACAATTCTGGAGCACTGTGTGTGTAGGGGGCAAATGTTCTTGCCAAAAAAGCAACGAGTGCTTAGTCAACATTTTCCCCAAGAACATCTATTTCTGCTCCTCACCGCCATTCAACCATTTCTCAAATGCAATAACTTCTACAAGTCACGTCTCTGGTTTCCATCTTTTATGTGTATTCAGAACCGTTATTGTCAATATAATCTACCGTCTCTCCTTCCTGCCCAGGGCTTTAATTACCGTAACTGGCTCATTTAACTGGATCAATAACTCCCCAGGCCCCACCCACCTCCACACAGTCACACATACACACTCACAGGCATGGCCGCAAACCCAAACCTTTCCTTGTCTGTTTTCTGCCTGCTCATATCAGTCCACTATAATTCAGACACTACATTCTCATAAATGTTTACCCACTCGTGCTTCCCCAGCCATTCAACAGTAAGGCCGGCCCACCTCACACAGACGCGCTACTCCTCAAGCTGCTAGCTCATCTACCTGGGGGAGCTGCCGTTTTCTGTAGCAAAGCTATAATCTTTAGCAGCTACAAATGGCTGTAGAGTTATTTCAGGGTGTTAAGATGGCTGCAGGTACGTAGTTAGCAGCTATGCATCTTCTCAAAACTGGAACAACAGTTTAGAGCTACAAAAGTGTAACTTTATTTACTGACTGAACGATTGGTTGAGCTGCTTGTGTTGTCATTTATGTATTCAGACCCAAAATACTCCGTTGCATGCAAACGTTTAAATGTTACTTACAACTGTACATTGACGTAAGTATTATCAGTACAAATGTATGTATATTAAAAATTAAAGTAAAATGGCCCCTGAGAGTGTTATAATATCATATAACCAGATTATGAATATGTGTATGTAACATTTATAATGGTGTAGTTAGTTGAGGTGGAGCTCATTTTAACTGTTAGGTAGTTTAATTTGTACCATTGCATCATACTTCATAAGCTGGTCATGTGTTTCATGTTGTAAAATTGTGATCTGCAACAGTTACTAGTAACTGTAGTTGTCCGATAAATGAAGTGAAGTAAAAAATATGATAGTTCCCTTTTAGATCTAGTGGAGTAGAGGTATAAAGTAATACTCAGGTAAAGTAAGAGTGCCTCACATTTGTACAAGACAACATAAGAAAAGTTGAAGAAGGTTTTGTTGAAGAATGTTTGATCAGGCTTAATACAGCCAATACCATATATGACTTACTACCTTATATTACGCTGGACATCCCCAGACTAAAGTATAATGTATTACTGGGCAAATTTAATTAAACATTTTGTGTATTGTTCCTTGTCATAAACTGACAAGTCTTCATTCGATAGTCAATCTATCACCTGTTGATGTTCCTTCCTCTTCTACTTCTGTCTCGCTGTAACCCACCTGCTTCCTTATGTCCTTCCAGGGTTTTTTAATAAAAACAGCTCATCTTAAATAGAGATGCAAGTCTCTCCTTGTCTCGCTCTCTGTTTTTCTCTGGGTCTTCCTCTCTCAGAGGAGACAACACAAGGACACAAACTTGTCGCTTCTTCTGACAACCCATTATCTGCCTGTCACTCACTTGCAAAGGAACTCACAGGCACGGACACTCGGTTATTACCCAAATAACACACACACATGCGGTTCAGGCTGGGACAGAATCAAGATTAAATCTGGGCAGAGCATGTATAGGTGTGTGTTTATGTGTGTGTGTGTGTGTGTGTGTGTGTGTGTGTGTGTGTGTGTGTGTGCTTGTCTGAGTAAAACTTCTCATAATAAGAATGCACTGCCAAGGGCAAACACAGCTGTCATACACACTCACACACACACAGAGCTGTAAGCAAAACACAAACATGTTGAGGTTTGTTAAGTCATTTAGATGTAAATAGCTCACTAATAAACAGACATACAGGCGCATGAGAGAAAACGACAAAGAAAGAAAAAAGGCTGTGAAGACACCCGGGCAGGTAATTGTCTGCTGAGCAAATATTATTGCTCAACTATGTGTGTGTGTGTGTGTGTGTGTGTGTGTGTGTGTGTGTGTGTGTGTGTGTGTGTGTGTGTGTGTGTGTGTGTGTGTTAATAGCTGAGGGGTCAGAGCATTTCATTTTTGCTTCAACCTGTGACATTTAAATAGAGCGAGAGGGAGACCTCCTGCTTTCTCTGCCTGTCTCTCCCTCTATTTCTGTCTCTTCCTCACTTGTCTTGGTCTCTTCCTCTATGCCTGTCTCCCAGTTTAAATCAATACTTGTGATCCTCACCATAAACCTGGCTATTAGGATACACACACACACACACACACACACACACACAGTTAGGGCAGGGTAATAAATTGTATTGATTCCGGGGTCTCTTGACGCTAACACTGCTTCACAGTGAGGCGGTCTTCAACATGGAATTAAAACAAAATATAAGACTAGCTGCCACGTCACACAAACACACACACACACACACACACACACACACACACACTTCTAACCTGCATTTCAAAACCCCATTCCCCTCCTCTCCCATAATGCATTGCTGCTTATCTCTGTCTGTTTACCGTAGTTAGTGAAAGAGGGTAGAGAGCAAGGTGGGAGGAGAGACAATGAGAGAATATGGACAAATAGAGGAAGGAAAGAAAGAAAGACAGACAGGAGGGCAAAGAGAGTAGCACACAAGATGAGTAAAGGAGAGTGCAAAAGCAAAGCAATGTGTGGACAAATGAAACAGGGGCTGGAGGGAGCGAGGGACTGATAAAGGGAGCAGAGAGAGAAATGGGAGAGAAAGATGAGGGAGGGAAAGAGAGAAGCTGAGAGGAGGAACGGGGAGAGACGATAACTAGTTTGGAACATGGCCAGAGTCAAGCGGGACGAGGTCCAACGGTAAACCACAGAGGCTGCCTTGTCCCTTTCCCCTCCTCCGGTAGACAGACAAATGGCTGGATTCATGTTGGAACTAAAAGGCTTTGTTCTCCACAGATGGAGCTTTGAAAACAACAACAATACTAATAAACACCAACAATAACACCAAGGACGGCAAGCTTCATATCAGCAGAATCCAGAGGTTGGAATTAAAAGAATGAAAAACAAAAGGAAAGGAAATGAAACTAAATGAATTAGAAGTACGCTAAGGGCGGAAAAAGAAAACCCTGTCCACCAACATGACGCATAAGGAAGAGCAAATAAATATACCAAAAAATAAAGACCATAGAGCAGGAGAAAGAAGCTTAAAGAAAAGCTGAGAAGAAAAGAGGTAAGGAAAGGGGAGAGGACAGGAGGGGGGAAACAGAAAAGGTTGACAGGAGATGCAGCTAAATCCAAGTTAATCTGTCCAATTAGTTCCTGGTAATCCTTCCACTGTCATAAGGAAGACAAATGAAACTCGGGTTATTCATTCTGGCTCTAACCCCCACTTTCTCTCTGCATGTCCCTGTCTCTCTCTGGGCCAGATTTAAGCACATGAAAGAATATTGCAATATTCATTCAATTTGCACTCGCAACCTATGTGGAATTTGATTCTCCTTTGCCTATGCGGAGGCTAATTATGAAATTGGCAACCAGGGCTGTCTTCTAGAGTTTTAAAAAAATGGCACAGATGTCAGTAAAGTGGCGGGATTTGTCGGATATCAACAAGCTCAGAAAAAGAAATGGATGAAGTAACAACATTAAAAAAACATTTAATCACAAAATAATGTTGGTAAAAGCAATGAGTCATTAAGCCAAATGTCCTTTTGAGTTTCATTTATACTTTGGCAACACCTCTGACTCGTGCTGCACCAAATGCATCGATGCAAGACTCCTGTTAACCCTTTGTGTCAACTATTTATCCCCTTTAAGAGTGCAGTCATACTCACCCCTAAGAATACTATGGCAATTGTGGTTCAGTTTCATTTATCGCATCTACTGTATTAGTCTGTACATGTTTCTTATTACTGTATGTATTTAAATGTACAGCACACTGAGTTACTGTATGAAATCTGCTATATAATCGCCTTGCTTAGAACCTTAAAGCAGCTCAGTTCTCTTCATGGCCAGAGCTCTCCATCCCCCTTTTCTAAATTTAAAAGGGGTTCTGAGAAACTGTCACATTTCGCAAAACTGACCCATCGCAAATTAGTCAACCTTAGTAAAACCATCCAAATTTGTCATAAACACACACAGCAGACAGTACTGTGTCTGTAAATGTCTTGGCTGCTATTTGAAGGGTCTTACCCTTAAAGCGTCTTACTGCTGACTCTGTGTGTGTGTTTTCACATTTATAAAGAAGTACATGCGATATATTGTGTGTGATTCCTACAACATCTGTTCTTGTGTGTCTAGAAATGTGTGTTTTGTGATTCCATTTTCCCATTAATCCAAGTGATGCTGAGTTTGTGCAACATACGAGAAATACTGTAAGTCTCTGAGCTGTGTGTGTGTGTCTGTATATTTGTCAATACCTCTTACTGTGTCTCTCTCTTCTGTGTGTGCTCATGCCTGTTAGTGTGTGTATGTGTGTGTGTGTGTGTGTGTGTGACCATGACCAGGAGGTTTTTGGCAGAAAATTCAGGATTTGGATTAAAAGCTACTTCATCACACACACACACACACACACACACACACACACACACACACACACACACACACACACACTCGCTAACTCTTCACTTCAAGTTGATTATTTTTCACCCTTCAGACAAGAGCAATAAATCACCACAGAAGAAAAATCGAGAAGAGTGGGTTGAGAAAGAGAGACAGAGGGAGCGTGAGAAAGAAATAGATAGTGCAGAGGAAGAGATTAAAAGAGAAAAGAAGAAAGGAGAGGATGAGATGATATCCTTCCTGTTATCATATCAATTGCTCTGAAGCGTGTGTGTGTGTGCGCGATTTTCGTTCTGTATCTTATTAACTTTATTGGTTTTTAATTAAGCAGTGTTTTGTGTGGTGACATGCTTGGGTTTATGCCTGCCGTTTGTGCACACATTTCCCTGCGTGCGTGTTTTCATTATTTTGCGTTGAAGTAAATATTCAGCGAACTACAGGTGGTGGGATCAGACAAACCTAACCAAACAGAAAAGGCAAAGGAATCATTACCATTTAAATAACATTTCTACCCCGTGTGTGTGTCTGTCTCTCTTCCCTCAAACAAACACAAATACACACAAATCCATCTCCAAAAGTGTGTGTCTCTCTCTCTGTGTGTGTATGTGTATGTGTGTGTGTGTGTGTGTGTGTGTGTGTGTGTGTGTGTGTGAATTACCTTAGTCACAGAAAACAAAGAGAAGAAAAAAACGAGTAGGAAGCTATCACTACAAATAAAACATCGGGAGCATATTCCTGTAATAACTACTTTCACTACCTGATGATGTCTATGTATGTTTTTATAGTATAAGGAATCGTGTCCAATTCAAATAATATTGTATTTAGCATTTGGACAGCCAGCAGCTGGTTAGCATAACAAAATACTGACTGCAATGCACGTGCGCCATCGGCCCAGAAACACGGACAAATGAACAAGCCAGCGAAGGCTTTTTTGGTTTGGCATATGCGCCAAGTACGTAACTTACACAGGACTGAACGGTGCTGAATCTGCAGCACGCTGTGTCCAGTTCTCTGTAATACATCCATGAGCCAGCCGAGAAATAGTCCAAATCATAAGCCCTTGTAATTATATTTATGTGAGAGTGGTATTGATTTTGTCATCTGACTCTTTACTGGAAGGCAAATTGGAGCATTTCCCAAAATGCTGAACTAGTCCTTAAACAGGACCGAGAGCAGAGTGAGGTTTATTCTACTAGCTTCCAATACACATCAGCTCTGTTTCAAGAACTATCTTTTCTCAGTAGTTGTGGGGAGATCTTTCTTTTTTTTTTGCATTGTCTCAAGGAACGAACACCTGTTTTGATAAAGATTCAGTGCAATAATCTCACCACATTAGCAGCATTTTTACATTTGCTTTACAAACACATTTTTGAAACTGAAACACAAGACTAAATAAGTTGTTTATTAGGACATTTGCTGCTGTGCTGGTGTATGAAATGCATTAGAGTAGAAATCCCTGTAAAGACCATGAAAGAGTGAAGATCTTTCCCCCGATGATCATCACTGTTGGACTTGATACACTGACTAGATTCTAGTCAGTAGACAATGTTGTATGTGATGATGTAATTCTCTAAATTCATACCCATATTTCCATGCCTTGGTCTGATATCAACACATTATGTGGATTATAATGAGTTATTGTTGTAACTCAAATCTGTTCCTGCCTGAGTGAGGACAAGAAGATTAATTTCCTCTTCCTGTCAAACAGGAAACTGTTCAATACATGAGTCGCCCGAACAAGTCTATGACTTCCTCTCTGTCAATAAACACACCCACACACCCACACATACTGATTCATTCACACACACAGGTTGCAAGACATCAGTCAGGCCCCGTGGTTATGAGTTTTCATCTCTCTTTCATTTTCATTCTCCAGTTTCATCATTCTCTCGCCTCCCGTGCTCTCTCTCCCCGCTTCTATTCTCTCCTCTCTTTCTTTTCCAGCCTTATTGTTTTTCATCATCTCTCCATCGCTCCTTTATTCTGTTTCTCATTCAAGCTCAATGCTTTTCTTTCTGTCTCTTTCCCTTTCATATCAACTCTCTCTCGCTCGCTCCGTCTCTCTCCCTCAGGCTAGCTGTGTTTATATTTCAGTCGTTTATTTCTACAAATGTCAGACAGCGTTTCTGCCCTCCGTCTATTGATCCACCGAGAGAGAGATGGGGAGAGAGGGGCAGGGAAAAAGGGGGGAAAGGCAGCGACAAGGAACGAAGTAGAAAGAGAGATATATAGGTGGAGGAACAGGAGATATGAGAGAAAGGAGGAGTAGCAGCGAGAAAGCAGGGATGAGGTGAGAGGAGGAAAGAAACAGCAGGATAAAAGGTGAGAAAGGTGGAGAGAGCCTCCAGTATTTTAATCACTCTTTCTCTCAGATCACTGAGCAACCACGCACTGACTCAGACTCTCCCCTCCTCACTAAACCCCTCCTCCCATAGTACAAATATCACTCCACCGACTAAAATATAGATACCAAGACCAAAAGAACAATTATAACTAACAACAGTGTTACAGTAATTATCCTTATAGCAATTAGAAATGGATCCGTTCAGCCTTAATACAGTATAATACAGTGTGTCCGTGTGTATGTCTTACCTGCACATTTGGTCCGCGTAATGAGTGGTGGTCCAGGTTTGCCTGTCCCTCCCTCCCCTGGTCTGGTTAGTAACACTCTGATCTCGTACTCTGTGTCTGGGTCAAGATGCCATAACTTATAGTTGGGAGAGTTCACAGCGTGAGTCTCTGTCCAGCTGCCTGATGTCATACGGTACTCAACCTAAAGGGGAAAAAAGTCAGTGTAAATATCAAATTAGTAATTAAAAATATTATTAGCTTTCAGATACTATTTATCTAGTGTGGGGGGGGGGGGGAGGAATCTATGTTAAAAGAATAGTTTGACATTTAGTTAGAAACAGTTCTGGACTATTTCTTGATGTGAGCGCTGAGCAGTTGCCAGGCAACCAACGGAGACTCCAGGAAGTTACTGGTCACAGACAAGAAAAGGTTCAGCATATAATCCCCCATAAAAATGCCAAATTGTAATTTTTAGCAATCTCAATTAATGAGTTTAAAGGTACTGTTAGGCAGATTGTGTTAGTACCTTTGGACAGAGCCAGACTAGCTGTTTTTCCGTGTTTCCAGTCATTATGCTAAGATAACTGGCTACAGTAGTTTCATATTTACTGCATAGTCATCTCTCATTTAACTCTCTGCCACAAAGTAAATAAGTGTATTTCCCAAAATGTTGAACCATTCCTTTAAAATAGATGCCATTGTAAAATACTCACATATGACTAAATATTAATACATTAATGCACAATTACCACTTATACCACTGCTTAAGAAAATAGTTTTATAGTTTGGGAAATAGTCTTTTTTTGATTTCTTGGCGAGAGATAGAAGAGAAGATCAACATCACACACACATATGAAGCTGTGCCGGGAGACAATTAGCTTAGCTTGGCATAAAGACTGGAAACAGGCCTTCATACAATGTTGCCACATACGTAGCAGTTATTGCTTAAAAAACATAAAATGTCCCATAACTGAACATACCTCTTTCAGTATAATAGGTCCATCTCCAAAAATGGAGTTAGCATTCAGCTGAATCAGCAGATATGTAGGGCCAACGCCCAGCAGCTGGGGTGGGGCGATGGGGTGCGGAGGCTCTGAGGAGAGAAAACAATTAACAAGATCATAAAAGAAGGTTCCAAAGTATCTGACAAGATGAATGAAACACACTAAGAGAAGGTCACAGCAGAACAGAACAGGGTTCAAGGGGGGACAAAAGCCTTGTTAGTGTATATTTGTGAGCTCAAATGAATATTTCAAAGGAAACCACCAGTAAACAATGACAACTACACAAATGGTACAGATGATTAGGGACACCCTAACAAGTAGCAACTGCACGGACCTGCAATGTTATGGCAACCAAGCTGTGTGAATGTCGTGGTGAACTAGTTGGATAAACATTTGTGGTCATGCAGTGGAGCAGAGAGTGAGCATTATTTCCCAGCATCACTTCTCAGTATCATGTTACCGGGTCTGATGTGACTTTAACGTACAAGTGACTCAGGTGCTTCTTCAGACATGAGACCTAAACGGTAAATTGACATGAGATTAATGTAAAGGGATGCATGTCTAAAATAGGCGTTCGTTAGCAACTGCTTTCTGACTGCAACATAAATAGGCATACGCCTAGATTTGGACATTTCTTTGGCACATTTTGCCTCATGCAGATTTTATCTCTCTCAGACACATACTCAAACACGCCACCAGGCAAAATGCTATCAGTGTGAAGATAGGGAAATGTGTGGTTTTTTTTAGATTTCGTTTTTAGAAATCCAACTTCAGTCATATCAAAGTAAGTATTATCTAAATTATATGTGTGTGCATTTGTGTTGCTGTGCATGTTGTTCCTTTAATAGTCATATTTTGCATTGCTGTCATTTCTTTTTCTCGTGTGTGTGTGTGTGTGTGTGTGTGTGTGTGTTGAATATGGCTGTCAGAGAGGTGCAGACTGGGAAGTGTCTTTTTAGCAACAGATGAAACACTGAAGTTTGACAGCACAGGCGCGTGTGTGCTAACGCAGACACACACACACACACACACACACACACACACACACAAACAAACACACGCAGGCAGAGTTGAATCCAGATAATGAATGTTGAAGCGACTTCAGAAAACCAACAACGTCAACAACATGTCAGCTCGCGACGCCATCAAATAAAGAAAGTAAACAACTTGGTGATTAACAAACAAAGAAATAAAGAAATAAAGCCCCGAGATAAAAATATTCAAGCGTACAGAACAATAGGTTTCGTCTGCTTGCAGCTGTGTGTTAACTCGAATCCATGTTTGTGTGTTCCTTAAAAACCTACTGAAATATCTTAAAGATAAATAATAGACATAGAATCGAAACAGTAAGAAATGTAAGTGGGTCGTTATGTGACTCCAGAGAAAACAAGTGCTGGAACGGGTTCATGCTTTTGATTTTCTTCACTTGTCATTTGTAGGCTACTGTTGACCTAAAAAGAAATATAACAAATCATCAATGGTGTTGTTTTGCAATGGGTTTGTTTGTCGCCATCTTCTTTATTATTAATCGCATGTGTGAACCCTCTTATCATTTCTCTCTTTTTTTGGGGTCAAATGTAAAATGATAATAACAAAACAAATCAGCATTGGGAAAAACTTCAAACGTGTGTGTCATTTCTGACCTGACCCATCTGCGTGATTCGTTTGTTTTCACTGTCACTCACTTTCTTTGCCGATATTAGGAGGTAAAAACAAAGCTCCTGCGGCATTGGTAGAGGGTTTGGTGCATTTTCTGATTTAAGATTCATGATGAAGGGAACAAACATCAAGACGGAGACAGGCAGACCAACAGAAAGAAAGAGGATAGACAGACATTTTGTTGGTGACCAGCGCCCACTAGGCATGTTCTTCTTTGTTGTGCATCGTCAGCAACCTTGTCAACAAAGTTTATTTTTCACAAACTGCAGCTGACATGACCATGGTGCTCACTGGAGGACATCTGACCTCCAGTGTGTGTATAAGTGTGCAAGTGTTTGTGTGCGTGTGTGTGTTTCAGTCATATCGACAGCCAACAGTGGTAGTAGGTTTTCTATAGTTCCATAACGCCTGAAGCTTCACCTGTCACTATTACTTAGAGTGAGCGTGTGTGGATGTGTGTGTGTGTGTGCGATAGGTTAGGGTCATTTTAGAAGTGGACCTTTAGAAGTTGAAGACAGTTGTGTAAACTCAAGTCAGTTGTACGTCCTCGTAAGTCTGATACGTGTGTGTGCGTGTGTGTGACAATAATATTGCAGGAGCTTTTTAGGCCATGGGTTGTGTGTAATGCATGCTGGCGTGGTGTGTATGAGAGTGTGTGTGTGTGTGTGAGTGTGATATGAGCTGGCGTGATGATGCGCTCTGTCACCGTAGGAACCAGAGGGCAAGGCTTTATTAGAGCTTGGCTCTGACCAAACCACTAGTGACACACACACATATACACATAACACACACTCAAATATACAGTCAGACTCTCTCATACCTCTTACTCTCACACACACACACACACACACACACACACACACACACACACACACACAACAGTTATATACCATTAATCTACTGTAAAACCTGTGAAGGCAGGGCTGCTCCTTGCCATCGTCCCGCTGGCTGGGTATCGTACCTCAAGATTTTGGGTCTATTCAATAACAAAATTTGGCATTGAATGAGTTGTCCAATTTGTAATATTGTTTACTTACTGCTTGATCAAATTTTTCCTTTAATTTATGCAAAGTTCTTGTATGGCTGCTTGTGTTTAGACAACATTTAAAATATTAGAAGTTTAAAGAAAGGAGCTGATATAAAAACATGTTTATACTTTTCAAAATAAGCTATGCCCAATACAGCGAATAAATCATTTAGTATCAGGACAGAAACATGGGTATCATATTGGCACTAGTATTGAAAATGATACCCAGCCCCACTGAAAAGATCAGTCACTTAAATGATCAATACAGTAAACAGAAAATTAATCAACAATGATTTTGATAATCGTGCAATTTACCAAGAAAAAAAATTACATGTCGAACTCAAGTGTGAAGGCTGGCAGTTTTTTTCACTTTCATGTTAAGTTGAATACTGGAGCTGAAAGTTAAATTAATTGCCTAGTCAATTGACAGAAAAATAAGCAAACATTCTTTTGATAATCAATCTATTACCATTACCAAACATGCACTGGTTCCAGCCTCTCACATGCTGGCTTTCTTTGAAGACGTCACCTTGTGCTTTGGGCATTTTTCTGTCATTTTGTAGACTAAACGAATAATCCACCGTTTAATTAATAAAGAAGAGATCTGTCCATTGTCGTATTTCTGCTTGAGGAAGAGAGGGAACCATCTGGGGATGCCATGTCACACCTCTCATGCTCCCTCTGTCTCTACAAAATGTGTTGCTTTTCTCTGATCTTGACAGCTCTAGCACACTCAGAGGGAGCTGATAATGGCACATCTCTGTCATCTACATGTTGTAAATATCAAGGCTTGTGCATACCTGCACCGAGGCAATCTCATATCACACGGGGGAACGCTTTTCAGGCTTTGAAAATGAAACCTGTGTTACTGTCCAACAGCAAAACATTTTTAATATATACAAGTCACATTTTGGCACTTGACTTTTTCTTCCCTTTTCCTGTTCATCAGATTCCTACCAAATATATGATTCCTCCAGTAATCTTCCCTCATCTTTCCTCCTCTCTCGTCAATTGAAAGAGTAAAATATTCAGAGTAAAAATATTAATAATGCAGCTTAATTCTGTCCATATTCATGGTCGTTAATGTCCTGCAGGAACCTCAAATCTCCAACGCGCATACTCTTCAAGGAGTCAAATAAACATATTCCCTGTTCCTTTGATTTTTCTCTAGCTCTCATCTCCCATCTGATATTTCTAATAAATAAACATAAGGCTCCTCTCCTTCCGCATTCATGCATGCAATCCTCATTCCTTTATTGTGATATCTTCCTAACAACCAGACTCTGGATCAATATTCATAATATCACCTCACCACATCACCAATATCCCTCAGAGCTCCAATAGATTGTGAACGTGGCTGGTTTTCAAGCCGATGCCTGGCTACGAAACACACAGCGCCCAATGTGTCTTCTTAAACCTGAATCTATTTTCATATATGTAGACTGGCCCTATTCATGTTTAGACACATGTCCCCTGATGGAGAATCCTCAACTCTCTCCTCTTTGCCTTCTCATACAAAGATGTTTATGATAAATAAACATTAGCCACTAACTGTATGTATTCTTACTAAATCAACAAAGTCCTGCGGAGAAAGTGTGTCTCCAAAACCACCATATTTTTTGACCAAAAGGAAACACATGTTTATTCACTGCCGGTGGGGGGTTTAACCCTAACCTTGGCAGTGTTGGTCCAAGCGACACAGAGAGCTGAACCCCTAAACTGGACAGTGTAAGAGCTGCATGACCTGAGCCATACCAGCTAACATTCATATTCTTGGTGCTCGTTTCTGCTTTGATTTCTCATTTCTCCCTCCTCTGCCATCTCTTATGCAGAATAATAAACATGACTCTGCTCAGCTGTTTACATATTCAGACATATTCCTGATTCTGATATGGATATTCCTGGGATAATGAGCAGACATTTACATTTAACTTTTCTTCACCATCTCCAGTTCTCTCGGTGCTCACCCTCCTCTACCTCCCACCTCCTTTCTGTCACTTCCGTATCATTCTTCCTGAATCTCCTTTGCCTTTACCCTCTCTCTGCCCTCCTCCTCTCTCTCTCTCTCTGGGAGATGAATTGAATATGTAAGCTATTGGATGTGAATGAATAAAGCATCCCGTCTCAAACACACATTGGTGACACCTTATTAACCACATGTCAGCTGCACATGACAGCCGGAGCACACACAGTTTCCATTCGCACACACATTCACAGTATACACATGTGCACATAGACACTAATGCAGCTGGCTCACACCCCCGCGAGCATCTACACACACACACACACACACACACACACACACACACGTACAAACGCAAGGCAAGCATACATACATCTGCATACACTCACACACAAACTCTCCTCATTAGTTTATATTGTGTTAGTGACTTACATTTTATCAGTCAGACACAGTGAATGTGCATTTGATTGGAAGGACAGTTGACATTTCAAAAGTTAGACACAATACAAAGTTACTCATAACACAAAATATATATATACATAAGAATATAACGACAACTTTACAACTGACCATATGTAAAACGCCTAGCCTAACAGTGATTGTTCAATATTAGCTTAGCGTCCATAAATAGGCACAATGGGTCTGTCAAGCTTTGGATTTCATAAAATGGCTGTGATATGTTACTTGGTATACTGTATAAAGAGTTTGGAAGGTGGGGTATTAAATTTGGGGGAGATAACAATCCAGTAACCTGTTATCTGAGAGAGTGTTATATTTACCAAACAAATCGGTTAGTCTTTTCTCTTGTAATGTTAACATCAAACCAACTGTCTGAATACTACTGTGTCTTGGTTGTCCTAATATAAGTAAGGAAGTCGAGGCTTAAGGAACAGTTACAAAAATACTGAACCACCTTTGTTACTTTCCAAAGTAGAAATAGACGTGCGTCCCCATAATGCTGAGATATCAAATATTAAATCAGAGAAGATAACAGAAGAAAACACAAGTATATAAAACAATCAAATAACCTGGAAAATATTTTTTAAATCCTCACCTCTGACGATAAGACCCGCAAAATTAGAAACACCGGAGCCACGCTCTGATTGGGTGATACAGCGGTACAGATCTTGATCCTGATTAGTGACTTCTTTGAGGTGGAAGGAGGCGGCAAACCGTCTGTGGTTGATGTTTTTGGTCTGAGCCACAGGAATATCTTCTCCATTTCGCCTCTGAATCACAGAAGACACAAGGACAGATCAGGTGCTGCAGAGGCTGGAATGGAGGGTTAACTGCCTTGCTCAAGGTCACAAAGCAACACTGGACCACACATGCCCACGTGCACACACACACACACACACACACACACACACACACACACACACACACACACACGCACGCCTTACCTCTGCCTGTAATGGAAACATACAGTGGTGAGAGCTTTTCTACTAAAGCCTCTTGTTAGCGGTCTTTCTGCCAGCTGGTCAGTTGAATTTAAAGCCAAGTTAATCTTTACTGGTGGGTGGGGTGGACACCAACAGTTCAGCATGACCAGGTGCATAAAAATGGCAGCTAGCTTTAAGTCATTCAGAGCCTAATGATGGAGCATTGCGTTAGTTCAGGCAGAGCACTGAAGTCACTAAAGTTACATTACTGCTGGCATTAGCTGCATCATAATCTCTGCCTCACTCACTAGATATGTAGCTACCAGCTGATTAGTCATATCAAAGCAGGTGCGAAGCTCAGCCATTAACACTTCTCATCCACTATTCTGCATGTGTGCTCATTGGTTGCTGCTGCGTTTCCCTCCACCACCCAGTCTACCTCCTTATGTGCTAAAATTGAGGTAATTAAGACTTAATGTTCATGTATGTGAGAATTAAGGGGGGATTAGTTAACAGAGCAGAGCCATTTCCACCAAATAGTCTAGCCATTTGCTATAAATGGTCAGTAAGTTGCACTGTAAAGAATGGTGGTAACAGCTAATGCTCACTCTTAATTGATGCTTCTTTGCTTTATTGTAATTGTTTATGCTCATCCATTAATTACCTACAATTTAGGGACAAATAAAGGCTAATGGACAGGAGAATTGAGGGTGAGCCCACCCACTGTGTACTCAGGCTACCATGCTGTCAGTTGCATAATAATATTGATCCACGTCCTTTTCATGGGCACATTAGCAAAAATAAATAAAATATATCCATTTCATAAGGTCCATTTTTTTGATTTTGACATTAAAAACAACCCGTGTAGTGGCACTGGAAAAATATAATCCATAATAAACACGTTTATCATTATGTTGATAATGTAACTGATGCTACTGGTTGTTCCCCTGAAGAACAACCAAAAGTCACACCTTTTCAGTTCAGAATACATCAGTGTAAATTGGTGTGCTTTTCATTTGGCACCTTTATCATTTAATTTCACTCCACATCTCGTTTCCCTCTGGCAATAGCCTTGACTTTCTCAATTATTAGACGGCGATGTTAGATAAGGTGATGCCGTCACTCTCCACCTGGTCTTGTATCCTCACTGTGTGTTGGTCTCCAGAACGGTTTCCCTGGTGAGAGCAGAAGTTACCACTGTGAACAAGAGAAAGATGGAGATAAGGATGGAGAGATTAGGGGAGAAGGCAAAAGAGAAGGGTAGGAAAAATGTAGCCAACTGTAAAAGAGTGAAAGATTGAGATAAAAGAGGGGAGATTAGGGGGAAAAGGAAAAGCAGAGGAAGGCGAAGAAAAAGTATTTAAATCAACTGTGAAACAGTGAAAGATAAGACGAGAGAGATTGAAAGAGGGGAGACACTGTAAAAGGGGGAGATTTGAGAGAAAAAGAAAAGGTGGCGAGGAAAAGCTGGCTGTGAAGGACTGACAGATGGACATTAAAGACCAGTGACTGGCCAAAGGACAGATTTAAGATAGATGAATGAAAGGAGGGGGGGAAACAAAAGAAACTGAAAGATTGTAGCCAAATGTGAAAAGATAAGGAGGAGACAGATAGCAGAGAGAGGTAGGACAGGGCGGAGGAGGTGGATAGAGGTGGAGTGATGGGGAACAGATGTTGTCGGATTGGATGCAGCCTCAGAGTCACTCAAAAGTGAGTGGATACTTGACATTGCAAATCGACAAGAAAAAAAAAATCAGTTTCTTTCATCATTTAAGCAGCTCTTTCCTCGAGCTGAAAATGATAAATCAATGCTGTATTGAGTTTTTCACCACGTCCAAGAAGGCTTATCAAGCTGCCTCACTTTCCAAGGAACCGGCAATTACGCACATGCTGAAAGCCCGTGACAAGAACCAGCAGCAGCTAGTCTGGATGATGGCGAAGTGGCTCGCTGTCAAAAAAATGTATCTGGTCTCTTCAATTCACTGGCAAGGTGGATGAGCCTCAAAATCATCACGAATCTCCTTTCTGCGTTTGATATTTTTTTCATGCTTTTGCTGCGCTGGGGTTACATTGTCGGCACCTTAAACCCCAGGCCTCAAGTGCGCCTCGACGGATCGTAAAATTTAATTTAAAAATGAGTTGCTATTTTATTGTAAAAAAAAAACTACATATATGTAGGAAAATTGGTTAGCTGTATGGACATATATTCGGGCAAGTAAAACTGGCCTACTCATTTGTTAAAACTGCACTAAATTATTCTTTTTTCTCACTTGGGGGAAGCACAAAAAGTGGAAACGCCACACTGACATATCATCACCGTACGAACGTGTTAGCAAACAGTTGCCTATTTACACAACCAGCAAACACTGGGCAACATTAGCATTCCTTTGGCCACCTGGGGTATATTAAGTTCTAAACTCCTTTTAGCTCTGTTTTGGTCTCTATCAACTCCTGAGGGAAATATTTGACTCTTTAGCTGTTAATGCTCCACTATGTTCCTCTGATAGTTGCTAACCTTTTTGATTAGGTCATTAGTTGCTGGGCAGTTAGTGTTCAGTGGGTTTAGCAGAGCTTTTGTGCTGAGAACATCTGCCTGATGTGTCTGGAAACAGAATTGGTGAGAGCTGTGGGAGTGAACCAAACCAGTTAAGTTGCGGGCTGTAAAACCTAAACGAGCTGAAAGATGCTAAAATGCTCTGTAGAGTTTTTTTTATTCCCTGTGGGTTCGTCACTATGAGTGACCCCTTTCACATTACAAATATACATTTGATCTATTGGCTTAGTGCTGCTTTAAGGTTTTTCATTGCATCACTGTAAAATCCTTTAAATAATAATACAGGACCCGTAAGGTCTTTTTTGTCAAACACAAATGCCAAGATGAAACTCGTCCTCTGCTTTTAACCCATCCTGCCATCCTTCCTCCTATGGACAGCCTGGAGCAGTGGTCAGCCTTTAATGCAGCGACCAGGGGCCACGACCAAGTGCTTATGCCCTATGTTGGTCAGGGACAGGGCACTCATACGACACCAAGGGGCAACTTAGGGTTCAGTGTCTTGCCCGGCATGTGGACTGGACGAGCTGGAATCGGACCACAAACCCTAGGGCTGAAGGTCAACAGATATGGGAGGAACTGGAATCCAACCACCAACCACCAACTGGGCTGAAGGTCAACAGCTCTACCTCCTGAGCCACAGCCTACAGTTTTGTATTGACATGATCTCTTCTCTTCTCTTCTCTTTTGTTTCTCATTTCAAGAATCCTCAAATAGGAACCTTACTCGACCCAGACCTCATTCTGAGAACTTGCTTGTTGCTGCTTATGATTTAGATCACTGTCTGTTATGTAGTGGGTGGGATTCTTTGATCAGCAGTTATTTCATGTGACCTCCCATTGTATCAGATGAGATTTTGAAACTATTAATTACCCTGGAGTCCTTTCAAAGACCCCTTGGTGGACCTTGGACCCCATTCTGGGCTTTGGGAAGGGCTCGCCCTCGCCCACACCAACCCTCCCTGTCTCAGGCAGGGGTATGGCTCTTATTAGTGGTCCTTGTCATGGCAGCTTGGGGAAGCCTTTTGAAACCTAATATGGTCTTAAATCAGATTTATAAATGTTTAGGTGTATTATGAAAAACACACGCAGGCCGCCTTGGCAAAACCAGACTCTGTTTATGTGTATAAAGTGTGTGAATCTGTGAGTGATAGAGGGCGAGTGAAAGCTAACAAAGCGAGGGAGAGCCGTGTGTGTGTGAAATAAGAGAGAAAATTGTGTGTGTGTTGTTTATCTGTGCTCGTGTGTGTGTGTGTGTGTGTGTGTTTTCCTTGCCCTAATTCCTTCAGTGCGACAGCGTTTCAATAAACAGCATACCCGTATAAAGGGAACCAGTCTATACACACACACACTCCGGCAGTCAGTTCATATTGCAGTATGCATACATTGTGCTCCCGTAGTTAAAACAGATTGAATGACAGTCAGGAAACTTGATAAGCTTTTAACCCCTGATGATGGAAAGAGAAAATAATTACATCCCACTTTTTTGTTTTGCTGGAAAATTTGCTTCTCAATAATTGATATTAGCAGGACCTGTATGTGTGTGTGTAGACGTCTTGGTGCCTGTACGGTACGAGTGTTTGTGTGTTTTTCGGTTGTGTTTGCATGTTTGTGTGTGTGCACTGTGTATATGTGTGTGGAGTCTTATGCTGTGGGGCATTCTCACGCTCTGTCCCACTTCCACGTTCAGTAATTGGACTCAGTGAGAACACACAGACACACACACAGACACGCACACAAACGCAGACTCACACATGCATTCAGTGGGTCTTCTCTGATGTTCTAATCAAGTGGTTTGATTATGAGATACACTGTGTTATATTAAGTCACACTCAATTTTATTTTATAACGATCAGATTGGATCCATCAGATGCGTAACCCCTGTGTTTCTCTCTGTAGGGACATGAACAGAAACAACATCACCAGAATCACTAAAGTGGACTTCTCCGGCATCAAGAACCTCAGGATTCTGTAAGTTTGTTCCTTTCTTTGTTTTTGGGGCGACAAACCATTGAGTTCTGCAGAAGTGACTCAGGGGTTGTACAACCAGGTCAAATTACATTGAATGCGTCGGCCTTTTTTTTGGCTTCATTATGTGTGGATTTCTAAAGCTATTGGGACTCATCCAAAATGATTGTTTTACACATATCCTAAACCTCGCTTCATGTTCTGTAAGCTTAGCTCATATCAGCATAAAAGTACAAATCTTTGTACTATGCAACAAATCCTCTTAAATCACGTGTGCATGCCATTTAAGATAGAATGTGTTCGTATGACTTGTTCTTGCATGAGGCCCGGTGACTTGGTCTGTATAGCTCTATTTTTAAACGAACATGAAGTGCTTCATAAAACAACTGCATGAAGGACTACTGTAGGATTTTAAAAAAGCTAATCTTTGATCACCTTTGAAAAAGCTGATGCACAACCATCATTGAAAGAACATGCTCTTGCAAAATGTGGGATAGCTTCAAATAGCTGTATTGGCTTAAGGAAAGCATGTAACCTAAAGCAACATGGACTCTTTTATCCTATGGCTCGATGGCGTGTGGCATGACATTGTCATGTTGCTGCAAAGTACACAAAGGCACACAAAGCTAGCACTGGTTTCTTTTAACCATGAAGGTGATCCTGTACCCCAGTCTAATAGCTTTAGTTGTGTAAACATAATCAAACTTCAACCACACAACTGGCAGATCCGAAAACAGTCATATGATTTGTTTATTTATAAGCTGCTATCAAATTACCTCTTTAGTCATTTAGGTATGAGGAGTCGATGTTGACTCCACCACATACCAGCAGGTCTATCATGACCTCTTTCTTTATCCTTGTTGTGACCTGCGTTCGCTTCTTTACAAGGAATCCCATTAACCAAAAAAGTGCCATGCTGGAACAATTAGGCAAATGCTATATTTACCTAATAGGCCTGTATATGGCTATAGGGGAAACAAGTCTCTATAAAATAAAGTTTCCCACCCTAATGAGGGATTTCAGGGTAGGAGAGAATGCAAGTGTCCCATCCAAGGAGTCGAATTTTTTTAATTACTAAATATTTACTAGGCTAAATAATAGAGTAATCGTGAGCTGACATGCCAGTAACAAGCAACAAGCAATTGTTACACAAGCAACACGACAACAAGACGTTAAACTGGTGTGGATGTGATGCTATGAAGAGAATAAACTGCTTATAAAATGTTGCAGTGTCTGTACTGTAATTGTTAGTAAGGATTTGTGAGTCACTGTTTATATAACACTGTAAAAGAAAAGATAATGTAACTCAGGATTCAGAACATCTCTCTGAACAATAGTTAAGGAATACTTGGGACATCCAGAGAAACCAGAATGCCTTAGGAATAAGCATTAGCAACACACGTTTGTGATTCTTTATAGATACACAAAAGGATTTTGTATAAGTATATGTAGAACAAAACTTTAAACATTTGCTAAGAACAGAGCATGTGTAGAATAACTGGTATTATGCATTAAACAGGGCAGGTGTTTGCTTAAAAGATAGGTTCCTATTTTTTTGAGTCTATCTTGAAACAGCACTCACATGCCCATATGTGCATTGAAAGGTTTTTTTTTTTGTCCACTGTAATTGTTTCTCCTGTGCATGGTGCGTGTCCAGCCTTAACTAACTTGATGTGGTAATTCCAACCAGTATTGTGCTATACTATCTGTTCAGTCATTTGTTTTTGGGGCCACTGAAGGGGGGGCTAAAACAGCTGAGCCCGACTGACCACTGGTCAATTTCAAGGCAAAATTACACCCAAAGACGAATTTCTGACTACAGACTAAAACGGCTGCTGTCAGTGATCATCTCAGACGGACCTTTTTTCAAAAGTATGAACCTTCAGTATTCTATTGGCTGCCTTTGTGCCAGTGACATGATAAACTCATTGCTGATGTTGCTCTTGCTTGTCTAACTCGTCATATTCAAACGGCTGCAGTCAGTAGAGTGTGACTCGTCATCTCCTGTCAGTTGTCAGCTGTCCTAATTGACTTTAAGGGCTCTCTCACTCTTCTACCTCAAGTGGCTCAAATGTATGTGTGCGTGTGTGTGTGTGTGTGCGATAGGCCTATAATAACTATAATCACTGTTGGCTGCATGCAGCTTCCCTCCTCACTCTGTTTTAACCAGACCAGCAGATATAAATACACTCCCAGCTCAAACTATGCTGAGGAGTGGAAATATGTTTATGCATTTGTAAGTGCATTTGTTTAACCATAACCATACTTGTAAGGACCATGGTGGATTTTGCAAATTGCAAATTAGAGAAAGAGAGAGAAACCTTTATTTGCGTGCGTCCTTTGCACTTGTGACAGGGTGAGAAGGACTAAGGATAAGAGGCTGTGTTTGTGTGTGTGTGTGTGAGAGAGAGAGAGTGTGTGTGTTTGCGTGTGTGGTGGACCGGCAGCTTGTTTCATGTGGTTGGTGATAAACTGCTGTGACATTTCCCCACTCTAAATCTCTTAAAGAAATGGGGAGGAGACGGCTTGGGAAAGAGAAGATAGTCTGAGAAAGTACACACATACACACACGCACACACACACACACACACACACACACACACACACACACACACACACACACACACACACACACACACACACACACACACACACACACACAC
>JAVQJF010052209.1:0-17306 GCA_036023855.1 Gadopsis marmoratus | reverse complement strand
CATTTTGACTGTCAGATTTTCTCGCATTGCGAACAAAACCTATCTGCTACCCCAAAAAGAGATAGAAATCAGTCAAATAACTGTCAGCATTCCCTTTATTTCTAAGACTGTATGGTTGTCGTAATATTTAAAATGCATTTAAATCACGTGGTTCACCTGAGCAAAGCACAGCAGAAAGTTCTCTTTTGTTAAAGAAAAACAGGCTTCTGCTGTCATCCCCTCCCCTCCCCCATATGGAGCATAATAGATTTTATTTGCATATCAAACGTCATTGTAAGGACACAATTTTCCCATCATGGCAGCGCCGACCTTTGTCCTCCCCGCTGTTGCTTTCATGGAGTTGTGATAACCCAGAATCAAAGCTCATTCTACTGTTGCGCTAATTGCTAGTTGCTCTGCAGCTGAGTCAGCTAAAAGCTGTGAATGTACAAATGTGTCAGCGCGGATGCTTTGCCTGCTAACTACATGCTCATCACTCTCCAGAGTGCCGTACTTGGCTGTGGCTCGCACCTTCGAGAAGATTGAAGAGGACTCTGGCAGGTAAGAGCTCCATATGCTGGGAAAGGTGTTTTTATTTATTTATTTTTATGGCAGAGTGAGGTAAACACCATTTAGGAGAAAGTGATCGCTTATCTGTTCAAAGGATATACTATAAGCATTTTCACAAAATTGCCACTCAAGCTTCCTGCTGGGAATTTCTGGAATATAGTTGGAGAAATGTGTTCCAGCCAGGGAAAGTGAGGAAATTGGATTAATTTTCATTTAAGTTTCTTTCAATGGTGGTTTTTCAGCTTTTATTCTGTGCAACCTTCTTGGAAACTTGAGCTAAAATAAGACTAGAAAACAACAAGCAGTGAAGTTTTTGAGAAATGCATGTGATTCTTGGCTTTAGGAATCCAGATCAGAATCAGATTTATTGCCAAGTAGGTTTCACATACAAGGAATTTGCTTTGGTCAACTGGTGCATAACAACTTCAAAAATAAGAACATTTTAAAAGAAAGCAAAAACTACAATAATGTGATCATACATTTCAAAGGAGGATTCGTAGCTTAAGTCCCTTGCCAACAATTTGAAAACACCCGTACAGACAGATATTGAATGACAAACGTCCCAGTGATGACTTGTATTTCTCCCCCCCACTGCAACTGATGTATAGAGTTTCACAAGCGAACCGTCCATCTGCCTCCCCAGCTTCCATTTCCCATTAAAACCTCCAGACAAATCTCATTTCCCGCCTCCCAGTATTTACAGGATGGTTTTAAAACTCGTTTAACTCATCTTCCTTGTCTCAAAGCAATCCGTTGTCATTTCCTAGGCTGCGGAACATCGAGACGCTGTCGAACCTGTTTCGCTCCGTGCTGCTGCTCTCTCCAGGTAAATGGTATTTTATTTCTGCCATAATGCATGCTGATGTGGCTACAATCTGTCTGCCAGCCACTCTATCAATGAGATGACGATGAAGCCAGGTTGCACATAAAAGTGGGAGGATGAGTCAGTTCAGTGTGTGTGTGTATCTGGGATTCCACAGATGTGATGTTTTGGCTGGTGTTGACTGTGAATGTATGTTTGTCTGAGTGTGTTTGGTGGTGAGAGTGTGTTTCCATCCCTGTGTGTCTTTTGATGTATCTGGTTGTGTCTGTCCATATGTCTTAGATTGTGTGTGTGCGTTTGGTTTTAGTGCACGTTTTTATTTGTGTGTCCCTACTTCTTTGTAGGCTTGTACTTTTGTGCGAGTGGTTTTCTGTTTGCATGTGTGTGCTTATGTGTTCTGTGTAAGAAAATCTGTGTGTGTGTTCTATTTCCAGATGACCTGCTGTGCTGTGTGTACCTGTGTTTGAATCAGCTGGGTCCTGCCCACCTGGGGATGGAGCTTGGTGTCGGAGAGACGGTGCTGATGAAAGCTGTTGCTCAAGCAACCGGTAATGGACACACACACACACACACACACACACACACACACACAACCATTCTGGTTGCTTTTGCATTCCCAGCCTAACTACTAATGCCCACCCTTCCTTGCTTATCAGCCTGCGAGGCGGCTGCCATTTACCTTCTCGCTCTTGTTTCCAGGGCGACAATTGGACAAAATCAAGGCAGAGGCGCAGGAGAAAGGAGATCTGGGCCTTGTGGCCGAGAGTTCCCGTAGCAACCAGCGCATGATGTTCCAACCCGCCAGCCTGACAGCAGGGGGCGTGTTCAGGAAATTGAAGGAAATAGCCAGCATGAGTGGGAACTCGGTGAGCCACGGAATAACATTTTCATTAGGGGAAAGCAGTCTTGGGCAAATATTGTTTTCACTCTATTTGCCTCTCAGTATTGGGGTCAGGGAGGGACAAGAAAGGAAATGGTAATGTGATTGTGTATCGAACAAGGAATTATTAGTTTATTTGTCCACTTGAGATGGAAGAGGGTAATTTTCCAGCCTTTGAATAAGTCGTCACCTGGCTGGAATCTCTCAAGCAATTGGTTCCTTTCTCATCCCTCTTGCTGCTGGGTCTTTATTTTTTATTTATTTTATTCCTCCACACACTCTGGATTGAACATGGAGTTTGTACTTGCTGGTGACCTCAGTCTTTTTGCATTCTGTCTCTTCTCGCTCTTCTGTGAATCTCAATTTCCTCCCGCCGGCCTCAGGCCATGAATAAGAAAATCGACATCATCAAAGGCCTCTTTGTGGCATGCCGCTTTTCTGAGGCCCGCTACATAGTCAGGTAAAATAGCTCTCTCTCACACACACACACACACACACACACACACACACACACACACACACACACACACACACACACAGAGGCTTGGGTGTGTGAGACATGTATATAGAGTCTTAACTCCTTGTGTGTATGTTCAAGCATATAGCTGTTTTCATGGGCAGCAGCTGCAAACAGGCTTCAACACTAACAGCTGTTGGTTTCGTGGTTTTGATTGACAGGTCCCTAGCTGGGAAGCTGAGGATAGGCCTGGCTGAGCAGAGTGTCCTATCAGCACTAAGCCAGGCTGTGTGCCTCACCCCTCCTGGACAAGGTAAAATCTTGGATATTATTTTATGTCTATATTAAAACAATAGTCTGGTGCTCGTGCTGTACAGTGATCCAGGTTTTGCTTGGTGTAACCATTCTTTCTGTTCCTATTGGCCATTGAGAGGTGTCTTTCTAAAGCGACGCCAACGGACAAAATCTGCAGCCCTCGTTTTGTTCAAAACTGTATTCCAATGTTTATCTGCAGGTAACATGAGGCTTCAACAGTGTAAGTTTGGAAGATACTCGCGTGTCTCAGCCAAGAAACACGGTCCTGAAAAACCCAGAGAGGGAATTTTGTACAAAAAAGACTGGAGGAACTGGAGGATCTCCATTAATGTTTCCAACCCAGACTGCTGAAACGTCAAAAATATTGGCACAAAAATATCTGAACTGTGGAGTTTGTCCCCCATCTACAGAAAAGCTGGTGGAGCACCCAGTTTCATTATTTACATTTAAGTTTGCAGACTTTTTAAAAGAGTTATGGTATTAATGAGATGCGTCTATACTTGGGCGTGTGAAATCTTCATAATCACTTTCTGGAGGACGTTTTGACAGCTTTTCATCACCGATCCGACCTCTTCGCACCGACACCAAATTAAATAAATTAATTCCTGACTTATTGGTATTCGTGCCTTGGTCACGGCTAGAGGTATGCTTTAATAAGAGTCAATTAGACCAGAGGCTCGGTGGGGAAATCTGCATCGATCTGTGGTCTGGTCTGGAAATGTTTTTCTTAACATTTTTATTTATATATTTAACCATTATTTAATCAGGCTGGTAAACAATGAGGGCTGAAGTGGATCATTAAAATGAATAATTTATTGTAATCTAGTATTCAGTCATATTTTTGGTATTAATTTGGCCTTCAGTCTTACATTATCTTAACCATGTTAACCACCATTGGACTGAATCTCCATCTTCAGGTTGAGTTCATTCAGCATAGCAGAGAAATGAACTCTGCTGTAAGTCTTATATATTTCCTGGTCTTTGAAGTGCCTCTGAACTTTCATACAACAACTGTTCGGTCATACAAATGTTCAAACACTTGCACAGATCTGTTTGAAATGCACCCCCCTCCCCCTCTTTATAGATCACCCCCCCACTGTGATCGACGCAGGGAAGGGGATGAGCGCTGAGAGCAGACGGGCCTGGATCGAAGAGAAGAGTCTCATTCTCAAACAGACTTACTGGTAACTGAAGCCTAAACAACCCCCCCTCCCTCGCTTCATTTGACTTTGCAGTCTCTCCTCAGTACCACTACAATGCCTCATCCCCCCCTTTAAGCCCCATCCCTCATTCTCCCTCACTCATTCTGCTCACTTTCATTTTGGATGATATTGATTTCTCCCACTCTCTCCCGACCAGCGAGATGCCCAATTACGACGTCCTCATCCCTGTTCTGCTGAAAGAAGGCGTGGACCAGCTACCCAATCACTGCAAGCTCACTCCAGGTAAGCAGCCAATCGGGAGGCCGAAAAGGCTATAACACCCAAAACGGCAACCGGTGTGTGTTTATTGATCCATTCAGTGGAGGTGAGTCAGTTATTTTAGTTGAGTCATTTATCACAGGAAGATAATGGATACCGCTAAACTAAGGATTAGCTCCCAATTACACTGTTGTCAAGCTATTTGTGATAAGGAGCCTTGGCACCAAGGTGGGAAATGAATACCAGCCACCATCTGAGCACGGCTAAATTGGGAAACTAAATTGGCCCTTGTTGGTCAGTTAGATAAATCTAGCAGCCACTTTGACAGGTAAACAATCGTTATTCAGAGTGCTGTTTTGTTCTAAAATGCAAGATAGTTAAGGGAGCTGGTGAATTTTTGGACAATGCGAGTCAGTTTGAACAAATTGTAACTGTCCTGTTCTATTTGGCTCCGTCGTCTGCACGCTGCAATTAAAGGAATTTGTTTGGTATATTTCATTTTATCACTCCTCTGCTGCTTTTGAAGCTTAACTTAGCAGCGCAGCCTAAGGGGACGCGAGTGAGTCAGAAGTTTCGTATTACAGCCAAATGAGGATACAAAAAAAGAGAAAAACTTGTTTCAACAGTGGTTTTGTTACAGAAACAGTTGTGGGTGTGATGCTGATGTATCATGTAGGGATGTGTCATTGGAGCTAATTTCACAAGTTATCGTTTGATTTGTTTGGTAGCTTTTTCAAAATGATCCAAGGCCCCTCCCCTCCTCCTCGCCACACGTGCCAGAAAGTGCCAAATGAAAAAAGACTTCTCCTGAGCTAACTCACCATTAGTTTGCCAACTATTTATAATTCATGAAATGTGTGACTATAGTTCTTTGTATTGGTTGCTTTAGTGTCTTGCTGTTTTTAGCTGTTTGCTTCCCCCAGTTTTCTCACCTGCTTTCTTCTTTCAGGTATACCGCTGAGACCCATGTTGGCTCACCCCACCAAGGGTGTGGGCGAGGTGATGAAGAGGTTTGACGAGGCGGCGTTCACATGCGAGTACAAATACGACGGAGAGCGTGCTCAGGTGTGTGTGTGTGTGTCTTTGTGTGCATGTAGGTGACAAAGTCACAGAGTGCAACTGTTTGTTTTTCTGGCATTTGGCACTGAACATATGTCTGCTGAATTTTGTATGCATATACCTTTCGGCTGTGTTCTTTGAGTATGAGGTGTTGCTGTTCTGTGACTGCTGTGTGCTCACTTGACTGCACACTCACATGCATTGAGTGTGTGTGTGTGTGTGTGTGTGTGCTTTTAAGATAAACAGTAGTGCTGCTTTTGCCCTGGGCCTGTGGGCAGAGCAAGCTACAACTGCCGTTGTGGACCAGAGAGAAGGAGGGAGGGGTGGTGGGAGATGGAGAGAGGTGAGGAAAGAGGCTAGAGACCGTTAAGGCGAGACACATAAAAGGGAGAGGGAGACTGAGACGAACACGAAGACACAACAGGAGATGGCAGCGGAGGTTGAGGAAATTTTGAGAGAGAGAGACGCATGTAATGCCAGACATTGTAATGTAAACCCCTCCAGCTGTATTGTTAATTTTGGACAGTCATGCCAATAAATTCCCTTTGAACTGAGTTGAAATGAAAAGAAGAGAGATGGGCTGAGAGAGGGAAAGAGAGAGAGAGAGAGAGGATGGAGACCGAGCGAGCAAGCCCCATCCCCCCGCCCTCCTCCTTCTGTGGTCTCACTGCAGTGGACATTACCTCAAAGAGCCAGCAGAGGGCCTCGCGATACACAACTCGGTTAAACACTCCCTCTGTGTGTGTTTCCTCCATTTAATGAGTTTTCTTTTTAATTGGAGACGATGCTCATTGATCACTAGAAAAAAGGAACTGTAAATTGGCAAAATATATTTATTAAAGTGTAAGACACACCTTTAAAAATGGAATAAAATAACATTGTGAGTCATATGTTAATGTATACAAAGGAGGAACATAATTATTGTCACATAGCAGTGCACATTCAGCAGTAAAAAAGATAAGACCACTGTAAATCACATGGTGGTTGGCTGCGGTCCACAAATTATTAAAGAAAGAAAGAAAATAACATACAAGGAAAGGAAAAGACTACAAGATGGCCACAACTAGTGTCATGTAGTTCTTATTAGTGAGCTCCACTATATAAACAGACAATATTGGGCAGATGGATTGCAATGATTTATGAGAAATATAGTTCACTGGGCCACACACCCTCAGACCTGGAAATATTCTGCACAGGGAGAGAAAGAGCGTCTTTCACCTGGATTGACAACTTCTACTATGTGATCTTTGACTAATAGAAGTGTCATCATGGCAAAGCAACAGCAAGGTTTTACTTAATTTCTGTAAACCTGACATGGGACTGTCATCCTACCGTCACGAGTGTGATCCCAAATGAACCGCACTCGACACTGTAGAGCTGAAGCGAGTAAAAGAAAATTAATCTCCAAATATTTTCAGAATTGATTAATCGTTTAGCAAATTCTTTTCCAAGCAAAAACATAGCAAATATTTTGTTGTTTCAGCTTCTCAAACGTGAGCATTTCCTGCTTTCCTTTGTGCTATATGAACATGAACTGACATGAATGGCTCCAGCTTCACTCCCAATTCAGAAAACCATATTTACGTAGCGACGATCGTTGTTTATGCTCTCAGGTGGACAAGTGCAGTGCTCAGCGGTTCCCAATGTACTTCGCTCAAGTCGTGAAAGAAGGCGAGCTTTGATCGGTCAGGGTCCAACTTGTAGTCCTCCATGTCCCTCGGCCAAGTCACAGCAAGACTTTATGAACGGACACAGTGGCCATCTCAAAGACAAAACACTTGTGTAGGGTTATCTTGGCGTATTGTGCACGGGTCGTGAATTTTAGTTTCATGTCAGCTCTTCCTTCACTACATGCATTATTCACACATCCACCTGTCAGGCTTTAATCATCGAGTCTGAGCATTCACTTATTATGAGCATTGATCAGTTTGTTTTTACCCCCCCCCCCTGCAGATTCACATTCTGGAGAATGGTGAGGTTCGAATATTCAGCCGCAACCAGGAAGACAACACCAGCAAATACCCCGATATCATCTCTCGCATTCCCAAGGTAAAACACTGGAACACACAGATCTGCAGCTCAGCCTCTGGGAGAGTCGGTCTGAGCTGTGATTGTCAAGTGAGCGCTTTTACAGCCGTGCGGATAACAACTGCACACGTTTGTCTTTCATTTTGACACTTTTTCTCAGCCTATCGCTCATCTGTCTGGTTTCCATGTGCCCACTCCTCCTTTCTGCCTCTGTCTGCTTCAGAGTGTTTGTCCTTATTTTCCCTTGTCCTATTGTTCCCCTTCAGTCATCAAGAGCTACCACTGGCCATTACATTTATTCTTTTATTATTATTTATTTAAGGAGGTTTTTACTAGGATGGGCATTGTTAAACCAGCTTATCGTGAAACTTCATCCCTCTAATTGATGTCAAAAAACACTGATGGTTTAAATAATAAATTGCAGCTGTGGGTCGACTAGCCAAATTGGCGAGTCTCTGCTTGCGTGGGGAGAGAGAAAGAGATCCCCAGTACCTGAAGCTCTGGCAGTTGGCCTGGGGTTATCTGAGCGTGCTCACCACCCCGTCGCCCGCTGAGTGTGTTTTTCTGCTTTATTTAGGATCTTCAAGGAAGCTGTATCAGTTTTCTCTTTCCACTCTCTCCCATCTGGTTCGCTGTTGTTGTTTTCAAGATGTTGTCGAGTACACAGCCCTCATTGAAACGTCCGTAAATTAAAAGACATTCCGACCCAATCGGTACTACTCGGGGCGAGTTATTGAATCAGAGTTATACTAATGGGTCCCTTTGCCAGAATTTGTCAAGACGTACTTTATAACTTGAGTGATAGAGGACATAGGTGCACTACTCCTGCACTGAATGCCACTCGGTATTCTGCTTCTCATTCTCATTCAGAATCATTTAGGTGGATTTTAGTTTGAACTTAATGGATTGACACAGCGATGGTTTACAGAATGATGAATGTAATTTCTCAATGTCAAATCTATCTTTAGTGGACACTTATTACTACTTCCTGTCTTCTGGGCTGAAAACCAAACCAAAGCTTTTAGGGAAACAAAGTGCTGTGTTTTCATTTATCATCATATCTGTCCAAGAAACGATGCATCTCAGTGTTGCATTTAAACATTTGCTTATTTCCATCCGTCTGCATGTGCAGGGTTTGAATGAATTTTTGGGAAATGCTGCAGAGGTTAGGAACCAACACTGAGACTTGAGAATAGTTTGCGAATACCTGGTGGCTCGTATTTCCTCTATTTCGAAATTGGCTGAAGACGAGAAGAAGAAGGAAAAAATAGAAGTTCATGGCGGGAGGCTGCCACTGCAGGTTGAAGCAAAGTGACCAACGTGTAGCTGGTTGACGTGAAGGCCGTTTTTTGGGCCCAGTATAAGCCTGCTTTCGTCTTACCACTTTGGCCTCACAGCAGGGGATAACGGCGCTGACCCACGCTGTTGTGCTGCCTGGTAGCAGGACTGCAGGGGGGGGGGCAACCCGGGACTGTCTCCTCACAAACCAAACCGTGTCCTGCATAAAACGGATTGTGGCTGTGCTGCTGACTAGAGGGAAAGTCTGTCAGCGCGCTCTCTTCTCTTGACTTTAGTTTAACTTCTGCAGATATCGTCCTAATTGTTTTTGTTTGCCGATCGCTTGCACAGAGTTTTCAGAGCTGCGTGACATTTTGACACTGCACTTATCTCCTGTCATCTCTCTGCGGTCACCTTTCCCAAAAAAAAACCAAAACGTTCAAATGCTTAAAAGAAACCTTTCCAAGGTCAAACGAGCAGGAGGCTTTTTATTGTGAAGTAGCTGAAGGAAATGCAATATAAGTTAGTGTTATAGTGCCATAGTTGTTTGTCACATTAGGACACCATTCGGTCAGCGGATGAGTTTTAAGTATTGCGCTGAGGAATAGTTGAAAGTGAAACGGGCAGAGTGAGATTGTGGAGATGCTCATCATGCTGAGGTTTGTGTGAACCAGCACACCGACAGAGAAAGCTTCTGTAACCTTGCTGTCCTGTGGAATATCAAAAGCTCTTTGCTAGCGTAACTTAAATAACTGCGGCCGCTCACACGAGGACGAGCACGTTTCGCTGCTACCCGCCCCTCCGTCCATCTTTAGCTCTCCAACTCTGTATCATCACTTCACGTAACATCTGCCCTCTCTAGCTTCTCTCGCACTGATTGTTCATTTCTCTGGGGGGTTTTTTTTGTTGCTCCTTTTCTTCTCAGAACTTTTAAACGCTACATGGCTCTTTGTCTCTCTGTCCACCTGTCGCTTTTCACACGTCTCTCTGTCTAATCATCTCCTCTTTTTCTTCTTCATTACTTCTTGATGATACCTGTTCTGGTCCCTCACTACTCGCTGCACACTTTTCACCTTTCCTTCTCCTCTCTTCTCGCTCCTGTCTTATTCATTCTTGTCTCTCTCTCTTCCTCTCATCTTTTTGCAGCACTTTGATACAGCCTGTCTGCAGTTTTACCTTTTTGGTCTGTCTCTTGGCCTCTTATACCCTTCCCCTCTCTCCCTCTACACTTCTTACACACTCGCTCTCGCTCTTTTTCTTCTTTGCCTGTCGACGCTCCTGTCTGCTGCCTTCTCTCGCCTTTTTTTGGGTTTTGCTTCCTCTTTATCTCCATCTCCTTTCTCACCATTTGACTTTCGCACTCTATTTCCACACATCTCCCTTCCTTTTCAAAACATTTTCTTTTGCTTTTTCCCCCCTGTCTTTTCTCCCTTCTCGTCATTCTCTCTACCCTCCTTCACCTTTATTTCTTGTAACAAAGAAAAAATGTTTTTCCCTCGCTCCTTTGCTATCTCTCGCCTTCCTTTCTCACCATTGCCTCCTTCTAAATTCTGACGTTTCAGGTGGAAAAAATCAATTAGAGTGAAATGTTTGGGTGTTTGTGCTTCATTTGCATGTTGTGAGAAAGAGTCACCCTTTTAAGCGATGACACCATTTCATTTTATTTAATTTGAGCTTGAGACAATTTTGTTGTTGTTTATTGTTTATTTAACGTGTTGCTCTTTATTTGTGACATTTAATTTGCGATCGTGCTATTAAAAATAGCCATGTCAACCATGTTGGTTGTTTAACCGAAGCTTTCATCAAGGAAATCGATTGTTGATCATTAATGTGGCAGACGATCGATTAAAGAAATTGCTTAAATTTGCATCCTTAGTCCTGACGTTAAGTTGTCATGGCTGCTTCTGTGTGTGTGTGTGTCAACACATTCTCATGAACACAATAAATGAACAATGCCTGAGTGAAACTTCACACTAACACACATTCCCTGCATAGAGGAGATGGTCTGATTAGATTTCACAGCACCTTGCTGCATTATTTTGCATATTAATGAGGGGAAACTCATTTTCCCAAAGCAACCATAGTGCCTTAATGCTTATAATTATGAATTAATATTAATACATTAATATGAGTACAGACTCATTAATTGTTTATTAATGTATTACTTAGCCTAATGGCATTACGACTAAAACTAGTCACGTTTGTTATATTTGTTTCCAAACAAATGTGTCTCCTGCTCTTCACTGATTGGCTCTCTCTGATCACCTTTCAGATTTCACCTGCTGATCTGCTCTCAATGTGCTTCAAGTTGTACATTTAAAGCATCCTGGAGGCCCCAAATTTACCAGGATGCAAAAGATCGGTGGCTCAGATAATTAGCAGCCACTCTGTCTGATCTTGAAAGTCGGCGGTGACGATGGTCAATATAATAATCTGTTCATAGATGGTTTATCCCCAGCCTAAACCCTATTAGTGTTTTTTCCCTCTGAGGGAAATATTTATCTTCGGCCAAAGCCTTTTAGTTAATTCAGAAATTAAGAAAACAAACTGAGAAGGAAAGAGAAAAAACATCTCTGAAGCATTTGGCTTTTGGCACACCGCGGGCATCCGACCAAACGAGGGGGTGTGTTTTGGTAGCTGGTTGAGTAGCAGAGACTGCAGCAACAGTCACGGCTGCTCAAGAGCAGCAATAAACTGAGTGTAGAAGGAAAAAAAAACCCCTTAATGTGTTGACTTCCAAAGCATTTGGCAACAAATTAAGGGCAGCTGCAGGTCCTGGAACTGCCTGAACATGTCTTCAATTTGATTGCCTGTATCCACGCCTTCTATAAGCTCCAAGTTTATTCTTGTACTGAGTTTAAATCTCCACGTTTGTCATATTTACTTTAATGAAACTTCTAGACCATGTTCTGATTGCCACAGCAGATGTTGCTGATGTGCAGATTGGCAATCTTATGGCGGTTTTTATGTTGATAATCCCTCCACTGAATATAATATCTTCTCTTTTTTCTTTTAAATATATAATTGCATTTTAATGTATCTTCATGCTTTTTTTTTTCTTTTCTTTAAAGGTGAAGGAGGACTCTGTGGTGTCCTGTGTCCTGGATGCAGAGGCGGTGGCCTGGGATCGGGAGAAGAAACAGATCCAGCCCTTCCAGGTTCTCACCACCCGTAAGAGAAAGGTATGGACAGAGAGGAATATAATAAGATGGGAGAAGGATGAATGAAATGCCCAGGGTGTTTTAAAAAAGGTAGAAAGTAGAAGATGATGAGAGAAGAAACAAAAAAAAGAAGTGAAAAGGTTGAAGAGAGAAAACAAGGCGCAGATAAAGACCAGAAGGTGGAGGTGAGGTAGATAATAGGGTGAAATGATCCAGCAGATGGAGGGAGATGGACGGAGAAAGAGCAGACAGAAAGAGGGGGAGATTGATAAGTAGGAGACAGAAGAGTCAAATGGATCGAGGAGAGAGGAAGGGGGGCTGCGGGATTGCAAATGTCAGCAAGGTGTTCTTTCAGTTTTGATCAGAATAATGGCCTGTTTCCACCACACCAATCACATTAGAGTGAAACGGCTCCCTTTACCTTGTCCTCTTGCATGCATGATGACATCTTTGTAAATTAGGAACGGAGAAATGAGAGTGCAAATGTGGAGAACACGATGATGCAAATGGCTGAAAATGATTATCCTGATGATTTTTTTGCTAGATACTGTTAGCGCCACTCTGAAATCATGATTATTTGTAATGATGGTTTGATGCACAAGCTGATTGAACTGCCCCTCTGGCATTTTGTAACAACATCTCCACAGTTTTACTACCATGAGCGCTCTTGCTAAAATGAAATATTTCAGATGTGGAGATGAAACCCGATATGGACTAATTAAACCTCATTAATGGACGCAGGGGAAAGTGACGAGGGAGAATGAAGGAGAAGGGGGATAAATTGGGAGACAAATCTTTCAGGTTTGAAGTCTGCAGAGGTTTTATTGTAGACAGAAGACATTTCATTTTGTATTCCTGATCACATCCCTTTACCACTTGTCATAGAAGTTTTGGAATAACATAAATCTTTCGCAGTGTTTTCGGGTTGCATCAGCTCTATATACGGAGCCTAATTATAAGTAAGTGGAGATTTATGCATCACTAAATTAAATTCTGGTTGCTCGACAAAAAAATATTTCTTACATTTGGATTAGTTGTTGCAAACTTTCACTTCCCAATAACTGCCAGGTGTAACTGTTAGGTAGCAAAACGTGATTAGACATCTTTGTGTTTAAGTTATTTTAGCCTTCAATTTGCAAATAAGTGGATTTGATGAAGTGCTATGCAACCCCATCTCTAGTTATCGTTACGCTGCAGTCACTTCCTGTTTGCATAGCTGATCGCTTCGAACGCTGTCCAAATGTATTGCTAAAGATTTTACTAGCTAAGACATTTCTTGAAGGGGCCCTCTGGAGCGTTTCTGCTTACATGTAGTGTTACTCATAGTAATGAATTTACGAGTAGCCGCTGCAACAGAATCTTGGAATTCATTCTTACTTCGGTACAGTTATGGAAAAGTCGTGGAATTTTACATCAGGGCCACGTCGGAAACTCTGTTATAAGGCAGAGTGGAGAGTCTAGAGACTGACAGGGCAAACAAGAGCGGAGTAAACAGGATGAAGAGAGGTGAGAGTACGAGATGGAGGCGCAGAAGAGGTGAGTGAAGTGAGTCGAGGAGCAGGAAGGAAGGGAGGGATGAAGAAGACGATGAGGAGTTACGAAGCTGTTAAAAGATATAGTGGAGACAGGAAGGGCGGGGTGGTTTAACTTTCAAGATAAACGGGAGAGAAATCAAAGAGCTCTTTGTAACAAGTCCCATGGTTGGATGTAGCGATTTGTGAATAAGATGCGTGCATTTGCATATTTTTGTCGAGGGGAAAAATATTAAAACGTATTTGTGTGTGTTGATGCGTCCCTGCAGGATGTGGATGCCTCGGAGATCAAAGTCCAAGTGTGTGTGTACGCCTTTGACCTCCTCTATCTCAACGGCGAGGTAAGGCCTGGTGCAGTGGAGGAAAATATTACCTAGAGATCTGTGCCAACGCTTTGATTGTCAACTAAAATTGCAGTGTGTGCGCGTGTTTATTGTTTGTGAGCGTGCCTGCGTGCTCGTCGCCCCGCTGAGATGCCAAAAAACATCCCTGAATGCCAATGATGGTGCTACTGGAGGACGTAACTAGATAATGATTGTAATGCTCATTGTAATTCCAGCGGAGTGTGTCTGAGTGTGTGCGTCTGTCTGAGACTGTCTGTGTGTGTGTGAGAGTGTCGCTGCCTTTCTGAGCCCGTCAGGCTGTGTGTGTGTGTGTGTGTGTTTTGTAGGTGGTAATTGTGACTGAGTGTGGGATTGAGAGTGTGCATGATTCCATCCAAGTAATACACACTTTTAAAGCTAATTTAATAATAAAAGCCAGCCAAAGAAAATGCAAATCAGTGATTGCATCTATCAGCCAATGCCATGCCAGTTTTCCCAAGTGGACGGAAACAAAATTACAGACTTAAAAGAGCACCAGTGGCTGAGTTGTGCCATTTCATTGCCCCCTCCCCCCAAATATGACATTTATGTAAATGTTACGAATTAATTTGTCTTAATCACATATTCCCACTGGATCAGCACATCCTGGCTACTGTATTTTCCTACTACTTCTGTCTATCACTGTTCGCTTATGGTGTTTTGTCGTGCGCTAAATAACGTGTAGTGATGTGTTTTGCAGATGAAATTGACAGAAAATGATAAAAAACGTATGTTTCTAAATATTTCTCTATTAACAATGAGTCAAATGACTGATCGGGGTCATTCATAATGATGATCCCTCCCAGCTCGTTGGTTTGGTTTTACAGCCTGAAGCGCTACGGTTTGCTCACGGCGTCATCTTTAGCCACCAACAAGGATGTGATCCCTCAACGGCTTCCCACCAACAAACACGGTTAATGCGTTAGTTACAAGTGAAGGTTAAGCCGGGCCACACTGCGTTGGATGGCTGCAGTACACTGATGCAGCATCTGTATTGCTGCACATTAAAAAAAAAAAACGACGAAGAATAAGCGGAGACGGGCCCTGCAACATCGTCATGACAAACCTGCATCTGTCAACATGTAGTGGTTTATCTTTGTATGAATATGTAAGTGTTTCTCAATTTCTGCCAAGTGTTGGTTGTGTTTTGCGATATGCAGGGCCATGTGTGTCTGCTTTGAGCCCGTTTGTGTGGGTGTTTGCATGTGTGTCCAAAGCTGTCGTGACTGTATCTGTGAGTATACTGAGGCTGTGTGTTTGTGTGTGTGTGGGTAGCTAGCTGAGATGGCATTTCATCCTTGTCATTGCGAGGCTCCAAGCTATGAAGGGGAAATGGTTGTAATGATACACACTTTTTGCCATTTGTAATGCTGTGTCTGTCTGTTTTTGTGTGCGTGCGTAGTCCCTGGTGCGACAGCCATTGTGTCGGCGTCGGGCTCTGTTGAAGAAAAGCTTTGTGGAGGTGGAGGGAGAGTTTGTGTTCGCCCGATCCATCGACTCCGACAACACAGACGCCATCGCAGAGTTCCTGGAGCAGTCTGTCCGAGGTGTGTGTGTGTGTGTGTGTGTGAGGCGGAGACAGACTTTCTTACTTCTTGTTTTGTCTTGAACTTTTTGTGTGTGTGTGTGTACTAACTGTGTACTTGTTTCCTCGCCTGCTGTCCCTGTGCGTCTTGAACCTTTTTTGTGTGTGGGTGCATTGCGTGCGAGCTTCATTTCATTTGTTCCCTTGCCTGCTGCCTTCATGTGTAAATTGTGTGAGGTGTGTGTGTGTAGTAGTTGTGTACTTGTTTCCCTGCCTATTGTCTTTGTTTGGCCCGTACGTTGGTTGTATTATTGTGTTTGTCTGAGTGTGTGTATCCAACAGAGACAGAACCCATGAGTTGTGTAATTGAGTTTTCTTTTGTGTGTGTGTGTGTGATACTGTATATGACACAGAAACATGTTCACCCATGTGTGTTGTGTGTGTATACGAGTTACTTTATATTCCAGTGTCCTTGTCTACTGTCTCTTTGTGTCCCGACCTTGTGGGTGTGTGTGTGTGTGTGTGTGTCTTAGAAGACAAAGACCCTCCTTGTATCTTATAGATAATCTGTTAATTTCCTTTCTGCAAAACTAGAACCGTGTTTGTGTGTATTAATGTGTGTGTGTAGACTCCTGCGAGGGCCTAATGGTGAAAACTCTGGAGAAGGATGCCACCTATGAAATTGCCAAGCGCTCTCATAACTGGCTCAAGGTGTGTGTGACACAGTAGTAACTCACATACACTTTACACATACAGTTCCTAAATGTGGGCAGGCACAGACTACAACACGTGTTACACAATTTGAAAACCTTCGTTCTCTGATGACACAAACGCATAGAAGTGAGGATACGTTGATGCAACGCTGACTGTATAAAGGTCTTGAGTTGCTTCCCTGTAGTACAACATTTTACCGTTTCACATTTCTTGTTTATTTAGTGCAAAATACAAATGGTAGAATCATTTAAAATGAAAATATAAAGCAGCTTCTTTAGCGGAGGAGTGGTCAGCTAAACTGATCTCAGAAAATCTCAGAACTTGGCTGGTTACAGTCCTGGGTTTAAACATTTTTACATGCGTTGTTTTTAGATTTCTGGAGGACAAGAACGTTTTAAAGACTATTAGCTTGTCAACATTTTCAGCAGCAGTTCAGACCTCGTGATAGTTCACATTGTTAATAGATGGCATTTAACTGCGCCTTCTGGGTTTATTCAATGCAAAAGAGAGTACCACCTTTTTTCTTTTAGTCATTTTGTTAATACTGAGATGCATTCCATTTCAACTTCAATAATTCCTATCACATTTGTTTATTGGGCTATATTGTGCCCCGCTATATTCTCATTTCCTTAATGCCATCTCTCACGCTGTTGCCCTCCACTCAGCTGAAGAAGGACTACCTGGATGGGGTGGGCGACACAGTGGACCTATGTGTGATTGGCGCCTACCTGGGAAAAGGCAAGAGGACGGGCACCTACGGGGGCTTCCTGCTGGCCTGCTACGACGACGAGAACGAAGAGTTCCAGTCCGTCTGCAAGGTGTGTGTCTGTACAGTGCGTGTTTTAACAACTTAGTATCCAACACATGGTTCTACACCAATCAGCCGTAACATTATGACCACTGGCAGCTGAAGTGAAGGACACTGATTATCTGGTTACCATGGCACATGTCAGTGGGGGGGATATATCAGGCAGCAAGTGAACATTTTGTCTCCAAGTTGAAGTTATGAAGCTTGAAAAATGGGCAGCGGAAGGATGTGAGCGACTTTGACAAGGAACCAAACTGTGATGCTGGATGACTGGGTCAGAGCATCTCCAACACTGCAGCTCTGGTGGGCTGTTCTGGTCTGCAGGGGGCAGCACCTACCAGAAGTGGTCCAAGGAAGGAGAACCAGTGACAGGGTCATGGCTCAGTGATGCGCG
>JAVQJF010052206.1:0-24993 GCA_036023855.1 Gadopsis marmoratus | reverse complement strand
AAAGCCCTTAATGGTCAGGCACCATCATATCTTAAAGAGCTCATAGTAGCCTATTACCCCACTAGAGCATTGCGCTCCCAGAATGCAGGGCTCCTTGTGGTTCCTAGAGTCTCTAAAAGTAGAATGGGATCCAGAACCTTCAGCTACCAAGCTCCTCTCCTGTGGAACCAGCTTCCAGTCTGTGTACGGGAGACAGACACCCTCCTCACATTCAAGAGTAGGCTTAAGACTTTCCTCTTTGATAAAGCTTATAGTCCTGCTGTTATTGCTCTTATTATTAGTATTACTATTATTACATTGCTGCTAGTATTCTTTTTATTTATGTTAACATCAATACCATCACTACTACTATTGCTTTGCATCTCTATGTGGAACTGTACTGCTGTGTGTTCTCTTTCCTCCTGCTCTCACTCTCTCACTCCATCCCCCCTCTTTCTCGCTCTCTTTCTCTTGCTCTCTCTCTCTCTCTCTCTCTCTCTCAACCCAACCGATCGAGGCAGATGACTCCCCACCCAGAGCCTGGTTCTGTTCGAGGTTTCTGCCTGTTAAAAGGGAGTTTTTCCTTGCCACTGTCGCCTAGCCCTGCTCATGGTGGGACTTGTTGGGTCTCTATGATAAAGCACCCTGAGATATCTTAGTTATCATAAGGCGCTATATAAACAGGGACATGAATGTCTGTACCAAAATGTCATGGTAATGTATTCAGTATTTGTTGAGACCTCAGGATGAAGATAGAAGACAGGTCAGGGGCTAACAAAAGTCAGTTGGCTTCATCCACTGGGAACCACGAATGCCTGTACACAATTTCATGGCAATCAATCCAGTAGTAGTTGAAATACTTCAGTCTGGATCAAAGTGATGGACCAACCACAAGCCATCACACCTTTGAATTCCTACAGCCGCTCTGCTATTATGGTTCTTTTCCCTCTGTCAGACTCTCTCTGCCAGACTCGTGGTCCAAGTTCACAGACGACAACATCCTGCACTCCCAGAGCGAGCGAGCTGCCTCTCACAAGCTCAGGGACGAGATCGAAATCCTGCTAAACACCACGTCCAACGAAATGTGGAACCAGTTCAACAATGTCAACGTAGCCTTCACAAACCGCATATCAGAAACCGCTGATGCTAAGAACAGCCTGCAGACACACCTGGCTAAGGTCATCACCTTTTCTACATAGTCTCATTTCATAAATGATAATACGGTTATGTTTGTGTAACAAGAATTCCATTCATAATTCTGCCTTATTGATGTGATGTGTGGAATCAGAATCTATTTTTGACTTTAATTATTTAGATTTTTGATATTAATTTCGGAGGTCTGCCTTGATCCAATTGTGTTTCACAATGTAAATATTAAAAGCAAAAAGAAAGTGGGTTAAATAAGGCAATCACATGGCCCTACTTTAAGGAAAAGAACAAAATCCGTTCTCTCTCTTCCCTCAGTGGGTAACTAGATGTGCACACTTTACTACACACAATACGAACAGTACCTTGACTGCTGCATGGCCTCTTGGACATTTGACTTGTCTGGATTATGTGTATGTTTACTGTAAAACACCACTTTCAAAAGTGAAGAATGTTAAAAGATGCCTATTTCACTGCTTATGCCATATTCTACACTGGATGCCATTGTTCTTGGGTTAATTGCTGGGAGGTTACACTCTGAATCCACATCAGCTGTTGATGGGTTTGAACAGTGACAGCAGCTGTGATGTGAGGCACATAGTCCTTAATAAACCCCAGTCGCTGTCTGTTGCAATGAATAATGATTCAGTGAAATTAAATTACATCAAATGGGTTTGGACAGAGCAGACCACTGTGCAGAAATGTGCAGTTATTACCACCCTTTATACCAGCTGACCTGCTATATTCATGAATGAGACACTCAGCTGTTGCATGATCTAACAATGAAATGTTTTTCCGTCATTTTACTCTGTATCCGTCTTGTCCCCTCATCCAGACTCTGCAGGAGATCTTCCAGACAGAGATGCTCATTGAGTCTCTGAAGAAGGCCCTCAGAGACAAAGAGTGCCCACTGAAAGTGGCCCAAACCAGACTGGAGGAGAGGACCCGCAGGCCCAACGTAGAACTCTGCAGGGACAACCCACACCACAGGTACTACACAGCTTTGCAGCTAGCCATGCTTCGCCAGTGGGCAGATTACGCATTAATAGTCAAGTCAAGTTTTTTTATATAGCCCAATTAAAAAATAACTAATTTGCCTCAAGTGTCATTCAACAGATGGCATGTGAGTATATTGTTTCTGCAGACATTTTTCCTAAAGTATTTCACACTCACCACGATAGCTAAACATTGAGGTTGAAAATGAAAATGTATAGTTTTATAACAGCATCACTATATATCTTAGAGGTGGAAAGTATTATTTAAAATTATTTACAATATAGATTAAAATACTTTTGTATATTTGGTCATTTGTTTTGAGCGTGGTGAAACTGGGGGGGACAATGTTGGTGGTACTATTTGGAGCATTTGCTTTTGAGACAAAACCAGAAACAGAAATCATTTGTTATTCCAAAATACTGTAGCTACGTAAATTCAGTCACTTGCTCAACAAAACCTTCACAAAAAAAAAAATGTAATGTAATAATGTACATAATATACATGTATTATTTTTGTCAAGCTGCATTTTAAGGTGCTTTTATCCTGCCTTGTGTAGACTTGTGGGTGAGGTGAGAGAGCTCGAGGACACCATCCATAAGCTTCAGGAGAGGCTGATGGAGGCTGAGAGCACTCTGCAGACTCTGGTCAAGACCAAAGTGACCCTGGAGCACGACCTGTCCATCAAGGCCAACTCACTCTTCCTGGAACAGGAAAAGTGCATGAGCATGCGCAAGAGCTTTCCCAGCATGCCCCGTCTGGTGGGCTACACCTAAACCAAGTCTTAAAGAGTGGAGCCTTGGAGGACCAGTATAATTACTATGACTGCTGTAATGCTTTTGGAGTGATTTAGAGGGTGGTGTGGGTGATTTGAATGTAAGCGAAATTAATTGACACAAAAAAAATGAAATAAACTAAATTAAGAAACTTAAAATGCTGTGATGTCATTGAAGAGTCAACTGCCATGCTGATCAATCAGTCACTATTCAATATCTCCTAATGCTTTCATTTTGTCTCCATTTTCAGACTTATTACATGCTCAATACTGTTTGCATTGAAAAATGCTGGAAACACTTACAGACACATTTAAAGCCTTGTCAATCATCAAAATGAATCATTGCATATACAACCCTCACACCTGTAAATGTCTAAATGTTGTTTGCACCATGTACAGAGGTAATATTGTGCCGTGTGACTAATCATCCAAACCAGACCTCTGTGTTTTTTCTTTACACTACAGTGGCGACAGGCCACGGCCCATTGGAGCACAAGCATGGGTCCTGGTAGCACGTGCGACACTTATCCCCAAATGAATAGCCCGGATTAGCTTGTCTCGAAAAGGCAAACACACACACGTCTCTGAAGGCTCACTCCGATTTGTCAGCTTACACTGACCTGAATGTCACCTTATGGGAGAGGCGACGTGTAAGAAACTGTGATTTCAGGGTTTGACTCAGACTCCACGCATACACCCCTCAGTTACTTTGGTACACACAGAAAGATGGATCGTGAAAGACTTTTACGTCTTCACTACTTCATTACTCATCTACTCACCCATAGGAGGAGCTGGGCAAACAACTTCTAAGTTACGTGTAAAACCCCACACTTATCTTATAGGACTTGAGCACTTCTGATCAGGCTCGTTCTTTCCCCCTTCGTCTCCACCCCTCTGCTCCCTGATGCCTTCATGCTCCAGATTTAACACCGGCTTGACCCCACACACTTGTGTGTATGTGGCGAGTATCCGTTTAATTTCATTTTGTTTGTTCAGTCAACACCTTTCAGAGCCTGAATCAACTCTGCAACACTAACACTATAACACTCCTTAACCCAACCCCTCCTCTACTGCACTTCCCGTATACGCTTTGGCTGCACTGAGGAATGTAAACTTAGCTCGAATCACCAATACCGTTGAGTTTAACGTCATCTTTACAGTGCAGTCACCATGTCTCCAATCATTAAATTGATCGCCATTATCAGGTCGAAGGAGAGATCACATCACGTGGCAAAAGAGATTTAAAACACCAACTTTTATTTTGCTCCATGTGTTAATTCTATCATGAACTCTGGTTCCACCTAAATCCTCTCAGTGGCTCAAGTACAGTACAAGCATGTCAAAATGTACTGTGTAAATACAAAGTAGGTTCACTATTGAGATTCCTAACAGGAGGGAGGGACCATACACATAAACCACACTGTGGATGTGTGTGTGTACCTTGAACTTTGATTAAGGTGTAATGTTTTACAACTGTATTGTAAGTGAGAGTCACAGTGAGCTGACAAGCCCTCTCTGCTGTGCAAACAGCATTGTGTTTGTCTTAAACCCTCAGAATCAAGTCAACAGCAGGGGGTCTCTGTAGCGTGTGTTTAATGTGTGTGTGTGTGTGTGTGTGTGTGTGTGTGTGTGTGGGCCCTCAAAGTCCCACTCCTGTGCCCAGGCACATTCCTGAGCCCTAGTATTGCAAAGAAAGGCCCCCTGTTGTCCAGCTTGCATCAAAAGACTCCCTGCTCTCATCACCTTAATTAAACATACTGACAGATAGCAAAGAGTTGAGGGTTTCCTGCCACCTTATCTTTCCCCTTAGCTTTCCCCTTCCAACTCCCACTTTTATGGCTCAGAAATACATGATGGAGGTACCCATGAGAAGTCAGATCAGCTAAGTGGAATGAACCCCCTGTTTCTCCATCTCTCATGCTTCGTCTCAGGTTATGGTTTTCTTTCTGGATGGGACACAAATAGGCCTCCTGTTTGACCTCCTCTACCACCCACGCATATGGGGAATGTACTCTGGAATTCTCCTCGCAGTCCAAACATATTAACAGTTTATTTTTAACACAGGTGCTTGTTATAGATGCCCTCTGCCCCATGTTGTTGAGTGTTTTTTTTTATTTTTTACATACGATCATACCATACTAAAGAGCTGATCCCAGATCACTTGAGACCGGCGTTAGACACCGAGGGTTATTATTATTTGTGCTACAGAAACCATTCAACTAACAAATTGTTCAGCTCTTTGAGGACATATATGCTATTACTTCCTGGGTGGCCATGGGCAAGGATGAATTTTCGGAATAAAAGATAATGACAGAACCTAACAGGGTGTCTACAGACATGCTAGGATTTTCAAAATACCCCCCCAGCCAATTCAGAGAATGTTACAATTCAGCTTCCAATTCTGGCAATTCATTTCACATTTCTTCAATTCAGATTTGTGCATTTTCTACAGTTTTTTGCAAATTTTATTTTAACATTGAACTTCATTCATACATTTTTAGTTTTATTCAACATTTATGACCAAATATTCAGTTTAGCGTTAGCCTTTTCTACAAACTTTTAAATATTTCACATCATTCATACATTTTCAGGATTATTCACAATTCAAGCCAGCTATACAGTTTAGTGTCAGCCTTTCAACAAACTTTAATTCTTTGTTATTTTTATTCTTTTTTCACAATTTATACTTCAAATATTGTGCTATCTTCAACAATTAATTACAGCAGTTTAGTTTTCAGCTTATTTGTATTTCAGCTCTTAGCTTCCTGGTGACACAATTCAGCTTCCAATTCTGGCAATTCATTTCAGATTTGGGCATTTTCTGCGTTTTTTTGCACAGCTATCCAGTTTAGCGACAGCCTTGTAGCATTCACACACATTTTCTTCAGGAAATGCAATGTTTTCTAGTTTTACTCTGCTCTGTACAGACTTGGACTGAATGTCATTGAGAGCGTCATTGAAGAAGAAAGGTGGTGGACGTCATGGAGATGATTAGTTTTACTCAAAGTATGCTCAATATTTTACCACTGATTACTCCATTACTTTTAGTTTTGCTTAATGGACAACAAATGCTAATCTGTTAGTTACGTCATTACATTATGGTTGATATGCTTTATATTCATTTTGGGCACTAGGGGGCAGACCTTCAAAACAGACACAGCCCTGACATATTTATCCTATTTTTAAAAGCTTTGTAGAGCTAAGTTAGATCATGATTATCATGGATTAATCACTAGGAATAAACCCTATCGCATCACATGCAGTTGTCTGATTCAGTGTTAATATAAAGATGCAGGTTTAGCTGCCAGACATACTGCAGCATCAAACACTACTGCATGTGTGTGTGCAGTATATAAAACTGCAAGATCAAGATGAGATAATATATGGAAAGTAGCCCCATCACAATGTTAGCTCATGTAAATGGAATGGGAATGTACTCGTGCAGATGTGCTATTTTGTCACGACCATAGACTTATAATGGAGGGAAAACAATGTGAATATGTAAGATACTGTATGAAGGTAACAAATGACCAAATCGGTCTGGGACATAATTGTCAAAGGATCGTGGCTTTTACTGGAAGATCTAGTTGAAACCCCGGTAGTTAAATGATATAGAACATTTCTCATTTCATCTCAAACTGCCGGTAGGGCTCAGTTTGGAATAAACACTGCTAAACATTCATGGGAACCAGTTCTTCCTGCAGCTTTTGGATGTGTGCCAACACCCGGAGATTTCTCAAGAGGCTGCTTGGCTGCTCCGTCGTTGGGCTGTGAGGTTTGCCTATCACTGTAAGCTGGAGTAAAAACAAGAAAAGAAACTAAGTGGGGGGAATCCACTGAGTAATCGGCCTTGTGACTGTTATGAGCGCGAGAGAGGAAGCTGGAGACGGACTGATAAGACAGAAAAAGATGAAAAAAGATTTTCATGTGGTTTTCCATCCCAACTGCCAACCTCACGTACAGGAGCTCTGTGGCTGTGTTTGCTCGCACGAGACAGTTTTACCTTTCTAAACTTTTAGTCAGTCACCATCATATTCCCCCAGCATTCTGCACATAACTCTGTGTCTCCAACCCGGATAAGCCCAACTTGATAACCAGAGTTCAGAGGTCAACCGCAAAAACTGGGACATACAGTGCAAAGTAGAGAACACAGAGGTCTTGTGGGTCATTTGTGTGATTGTGTGGAATTCTGGAACAATCCATAACATTGATCCGCGAGTCCGATTCTTCTTCATCCTCGACAGAAAGAGGAGGGAGTGGATGAAAGCGCGACAGTCGAGCTGCAGTACTGCAGCCTTTCCTGCTGAATCATAGTGGGCCGAGGATGACTGAGAGTTATGCCCTTCAGTCTGATTTAAAGCCACGTTTATTCAGTGTTTTAAATTTCACTTCCTTATCTGGAAACAATGGAACAAGCACAGAGCATATGAGAAAAAAAAACAGGCTCAGCTTGGCAGAGAACAGAGCTGAGGAAAACTGCTCAAAATTGCAGTTTTTCATCATACCACATGCACATTTTCATTGATGGTGACCTCACTGTCACGCTAATACTCAAGCCACATCATTCACCACACAGGATAATGTGTGAATCACGACCACGTGATTGTAGAAATGTCTGATGACACCTTTTAGATACTTTAAGGTTACGTTTTAATGCCAGAGCTCCATTTCAAAAGGAGCAGTGTAATCATGAACATTTCCACCAAGAGTGAGACTTTAGAATTTGAATTAGAATTATGTAACTAATTCATTAGCATAGAGAGCTACCCTTCACTTTCCCACTGGCTACATTTATCTGCTAATTATCTTGTTAGTTTGAGCTTTCATTTGAACCTGACCTGCAGACAAGGCTGTCTACTCTCACATCACAGCCAATCTGCTGTGTATTTAGTATATTTTAAAGCGACAGGCCTTGGCCTACCCCTTTTGTTGTCATCACTCTGTGTCTAGTCTGATTAAAGTGTGATGACAAGACATCGCTTGTGAGTAGCTTAAAACGTATCGACACACAAACAAATGTATTCGCCGCTCATCTCGCGTTCAAACTGCCCCCCAATTTGCTTGCCCTTCTTTGTGTTCCTAATATCTGTACTCAGACTTTCACCCGTAACCACCCGTGTCTGATTTGCGTGCTTTATGCTGCAAGTGTTTGCTGTGATTATGATTGCAGTAACTGGCAGCATGTGATATGAACTGTTTGGTAGAAAAGTCCAATGCGAGTCCAGAGAGGGGCCGTCCGACTCTGCAGAAGGAGGGGAGCTATTAAGCCGCTGCAAGTCAGTGGACCGACAGACAGCGGCACTTCACATGCTGATGACTGGACACGAGGACGGACCCACCTTTGACCGACTGCTGCCACAACCTGACGCACAAAGCAGAAGGCCCGCTCCAACATAGTCCTTCCCCCTGACCTGCGAGGAGCATCAGCTGGATCCGCTGTCTCAAAGTCGAGTTGCAAAATATCTGCTGCGAGGGTAAGCCATTTATTCATCACAGCTAATGGATTGTGGTTCGAGCCAAGATAAGTGAAACTGCATATAATGCAATAAAATCAAGAATGGAATCTAGTTGTGTCAAGGACAAGGTCCCATCTTTGGGGATGTCTTCTTGCTGCAACATGATCTATAAAGGCTCTTTTACAGATCTTACAGGAACTATTGTGGAAGAAGGAAAAAACAGCACATATGATAGCCACATCTGTTTTAACACTCCTCTCTGCCTTGGTATGTGGACGGAGTTACTCTAACCCCATCACGTCTACTCTCCATATTCACGCCCCCCTGGCCGGGGTCCTATCTACGGTGTTGGTATACACCCGCACTGTCTGCCGCGCTAACGTGAAGATAAGTCGTACCATTTTAACGACGGAGGTGAAATGTTAGACACTGCTCCACATGTAACATAACTCAGCATCTCGGTCTGAATGTTTGTTACGCGAATCTCCCCAAGAGAGTTTGGCTTCAGCCCCGGCTTCACAAGCACAGTAAACCTAACACTCCCATGTCCACTCAGCCCACCGATTGTCAGTCTTTTACAAACATTGACATATAAGGGATGAGAATGGGGAGCGCCTGTGCAGCTACTCCACCATTTCAGCTCTCCTCTCCAAGTCACTGTAAACCTTTACTGCTGGCCAGTTTCTGTCCTGATGATTCAGTAAACACCAAAGTTACACTAGATTAAAAATACAACAGATATCAGCTACAAGCGAGTCATATCTGACAAAGAGGTACTTCTACGCAGCTCAGAATAAGAATGTCACATTCTTTGATTGCTGAGCAGCCACAAAGCTCTCACTCAGAGCACCACTTGAAGGCTGTGATCCGGCCTTGCGACTGTCCGTGTGTGTGGACACGAGTGTGTGAGGTGTCCAGGAAGCGTGAGCTAAGCGGCGATGAATAGAAAGTGGATGTTGACAGGGGTTATCTCAGGTCGGAACATCTCCTTTTACCAGCCTGCTAAAGCAAAGAAAGTGCGTGTGTCATAATGTGGAAGTCCAGCGAGGAAGCCCAGTATGTTCTGTGCGGGGTGTGAAATACATTTTTGACATTCTGCAGAAGTGGAGGAGTGTGCGTGTGATGACTTACGAGCATCACTAGATCGCTAAAGAAGGAATCAGTCCAACAATCTGCTTCAGCTAAATTATCACTGACAGCACACTTTGGTTACTTGTATACGTCTTAACTCTGCAGAAGGAGATCCAGAGGGAGGTAGCGATAGGGAGGTCACGTCATGCTTGAAAATATTTACAGCTCTGACCGCTCCCTATACTCCCTGAATACAGTAAAGTCAGTGGAATTCCAGTCATTGCAGCACCAATATTTATAGGACTAACGTCAGCGCGTACTTTCATGTAAACATTATCAGCAGGGGCTGCCGGGTGGAATGCCATCCCACTCCAACTGGAAATGTCATATCAAACGGAGGAGAGAGAGCCCCAGATGCTATCTCTCACTGGTGGGCACACCCGTCCACTTTGAGTCACAAGGCTGGCTACAGGATCACCACAGGGAAAACACCCACACTACACCTCACTACAACAATTCGTTTGTGTTTCTAATCGCCAGGGCAACGGAAAAAGCGGAGTTTACAGGAAATTATCCCATTTTGGAAAAAGCCCAAAATACCTTGCCCTTGGCTGTAGACGTAGAAGTAATAGAATGCATGAAAGTCCTGAAGTCCCAGCAAAGACTGAGGCAATTCTACAACATAACCAAGTACATGCAATCAAAAAGACCTTTTATCTGTGTATGTTGGATATACTGCTGCTATATATATATATATATATATACAGTATATGACAATCCAGTATTAAGTGAGCGAACACCATCAGCCAACTGGACTTCTGCTGTGTGGTTTGTAATAACAGCAACAAAAAGGCGAAAAACAGCTGCAAAGAGAGAATAAAGAAAACCCTCGAAAGCAGATATCTGCTCTTGGTTACCGGGACAGCCAAACAATGACGCGTCGGGTCACTGCGCGCACACTACAGTGCGTGAGTAACCAAGGCAACCGATGCGCCGTTACGCACGCGGAGTCTATATTGGGAAGCCCGGCCGCGGACCGGAGGGTCACTCCGTGACGCGGCGACGCGCGCGGGGCGTTGCTCTCCCATAATGAGACACTTTATAACAGGACGTCGGCCCCCCCTTTGGCATCAATCTGGTCTGGGAGCAGCGTTCAGCACGGAGGGACTACGGCTGTCGGGACTGTTTTTGGGGAAAACCTGCTTTTGCTTCTTGCGAGCCTCGACCTCTTTTTGTGGAAATACAAAGCTCCCCGCTGTAAGTAGACGCGGACTCTGGTCTCTTCTGCACTTCCTTTATATCCAGCTGCGCTCAGAGTCCCGGTCCTTTCCCCGGGACCCCCCCCCCTCCGCCGCTGCTTTCTCATCGCGAAAAAAAGTCTCTCAGAACAGTATTTTGCCCAATAAATAACACTTACATTGCGCGGGGGTTTATCTTTGCTACCTTCTTTTAATCGGTTCTTAAAAAGTGCTTTTAAATATCCTGTAGAGATGCATGACAATTTCTTCACTTATTCCCACTTTGTAGATGGGCAGAGCTCAAGACTCAGTTTGAGAAGAGACGTTTGACTTTGCTGGAGTAAATAGCAGAGATGTAGCCCAGCTCGGGATCAGCGTCTAAATCCGACCCGGTCGCCAAACGATGCTGTTGAATGTAAATAGGAACCAGTTTTCCCACACGGAGGATACAACAAAGGCTTTCTCTTAAATGTGATATTAGTCTTGCTAATGTACCATCTGACAGATGGAAGCTGCTCTTAAAAGGCTGACGGTGTTGGACGTGCTGCAGCGACACACCCATGTCACACACACACACACACACACACACACACACACACACACACACACACACACACACACACACACACACACCTACACACACACACACCTACACACACACACACACACACACACACACACACACTGACAGAGAGCGTCTCCTCTTCTTGTTACTGTCCAGATCGCCTGTAAAGATGCTGCTCCTGCTGCTGGGAATCGTCCTCCTGCACGTTGCAGGTCTGGTCCTCCTGTTTGTGTCAACAATAGTCAGCGTGAGTAAAAGTCATTATGCTTTTTTTCTTTCTGTGTTCAGATGCCATTTAAATGTAGGTTTAAACTCACTAAACGATCGAAGCCTACACGCGTCTAGTGTTGCATTAACTCAGCAATCTGTGATATCCTTTGGATCACTAAAGGCTTAATAGTTTGGAATTTTTGTTCTGATCCATTTGTTGCTGCTCTTCACACATTCCTGACCACCTTGCATCTGTACACCAGGTATGGACGTCAGGTGAATTTGGCACCTCAGACCTCTGGATAAACTGCTCTGCCATTGACGGATCCAACTGTAACCCAGCATCAACTGGAGGTCAGACACCTGCCTTCCATTACTTTATTTGCCTTTAAGACAATGTGAACTACTTAGTTACTGTGTATTAACAATACAATGAAGAATACTGGACATTTATTATCATTGCTCTGCTGTAAAGCTGCGATACATTCACAGGATTTCTTTCCGTATTCTTGTTTGCTTTGGGCAAAATGGTCTCAACCTAAAAGAGCTTGATAGCACTACAATCAGTTTAATCCATCCTCATTGATATTAATGGGGGGATTGAACTTTGGAAAATGACTTGCTGAAATCCAACATTCACCATGCCGATGATGTGGGTGTGTCACGGCTCCTCTGGGACTCTGGTGCCATCTAGGGCAGAGAATGTGGCAGTGCTGCTCTGAAGTGCTAGCTGATAGGCTGCCGCTGTATAAATAGTCGTGGTGTGATGTCCATATTCAGGTCTCGTGTTGGAAGTCCATGGTGACAGGAGCTGGGGAGTTGTGGAAGATCAGGGTGGGGCTGCAGAGAGTATTTAAAGTTTTAGATCAATGTGTGCATATGTGTGTGTGTGTGTGTGTGTGTGTTGTCTGCCTGTGTGTGAGTGTTTGAAAGCAGGGAGACCTTGGACTACCTCATGCACAGCATAGCATGCTGATGGTGGGTCACGCCCAGTGACCGATCCCAGTGTCCAGTGTTAGTTAGCAGGGACCATTGTGGCAATTTAAGGCAGCAGCTGCAGTGTTCGAGATTTATTTAGACACGAGTCAGCCACCCCCGCATGTTTGATTTGGATCCGACAAAGAGGAATATGGAGATATAGTTTCCACTACTTTCGAAGAGCCCTAGATAATAACGTTTCCCATTGTCCTAAAATGAACGATTTAGCAACAAGTGGATGTGAGCAGCTGTTTGTTTTGCTACCCAATGTGCCGTCACAGTGGTGCAGAAGGTGCTGGCTGCAGCCGGGTGATGTCATTTGTCCAGAATGAGCCGTGCTCTGCCAGTGTGTGTTTTTGTCAGGGCAGCAGCGCCTGCATGCTCTGCCAGGTAGCTTGATGGCGCAGCCCGTTTGTTTGACTTGCTTTCATTAGTCCACTGACGCACAGTGTTTATTTAAGAAGGCGCGTGTGTGCGTTGGCTTTGGGAGATGGAAGACAGCGGTGTGCTCTCGCGTGGGGGCCAAGCCAGTGTTCGACAGGGCCGTCCGAAGCTTTGCTGAGCAATCAAGTTCCTCCTCAAGTGAATCACAATCATGGCCATCATAGTTATTTATGAGGCGTTTCTGCAACGCCCGGAGTTTCCCCTTTTCGTTGCCTTGGTTACAAAAATATTGGCTGCGTTTCGTTTTGATGACGCCCGAGTGAGAGATACTTCATGTCACAGCTATCACATGCTGAACTGCCAGGAAAATGACTGCATAGAATTTACTCGCTGTAAAATTATCTTGTGGAGGAAGAATGTCTTGTTCCCCCCACACAGGCCCGCAATACATAAACATAGTGAAGTAAATACTACGGCAGTTTGAGGTTTGTTGCGTGCCAATGCAGTGGGCCTCAGAACAGAAGACACCAAACATCAACAGTTGTTTCCTGTTTGGTTTTACAATGAAAGGCTTCTAAAACTGCCACGATCCTAAAACTACAGCGGTACATTTTTGAATATGAGTCAAATTTACTTATCAGTGATATTCTGAGCCTCATGCTAGGAAATGTCAATGTTTCCTACTACTGGGCAGCAAAGGAAGGAAGGAAGGACGTCATGGCTGTTTACCAGTATTTATAGTTGAGAACATTTCACCCATTTCTCACAGTGTTATCACATGTAACATTTGAAAACAGGACCATTTCAGTGGAATCTAATTGCTCTGCTGCGGTGTTGTGCTGGCTGCTTTCTGTGCTTGGAAATTTGCAGCGTGTCATATTTCCTCTCATATCTCATCCCTGAGATGCTCATTAGGACATACTGTGGCGCTGTTATTGTATGTAACCTGACTCCAGACTGGTAACCCTGTGCAATCATTCAAGATACTGTATCCCTTTTAAATCTATAACAGGGATATTTCAGCGTTTCCCCAGGAAAACTGTCTGATTCTTTGTCTAGAGCCAGAATAAGTTACTCGGCTGCAGAGTGTTTGTATTTTAGCCCACAGTCCTAAAATGCAGTTAGTCAAAGTCATAAAATCACATAGAGTAAGCTGCCTGCATTGATCATCCTTTTTGTTCACAAGCATGAGCGGTAATAAATGATGCATCATGCCTTTTTTCCCACTTTATAAGTGCCCCCCATTAAACCACAGCATGCCTTTGATTTACATAATGCAAGAGAATCAATAAACCACAGACGCTTGAGAATGTTGTAGGAAACACACCAGAGATATAAATGTCAGAGTTTGGCAGTGGCATGCATACAGGTGGGGGCCATAACAACATTCCACTTTTTATCGAATTGTCTGGAATACTCGCTGGTACTAAGATCAGGACAGAAGCAAATGAGTGGACAACGGATCCAGGCAGTCCTTTGTGGTCAAGCATCTTGTGACATGACAGGATTTTATGGCAGGGATGGCATCAAAAGGCGACAGTAACCGTGGGCACAGCAAAAAAGAAGAGCTGGAAAGATGCAGACAGGGAGAGAGTGTGTTCTTGGGAAACCCGAGAGGCCAGGAACGCAGCATGGATAACCCTCAGACAAGAAATAGACCCTGCTTGGAAGTCGTGGGATTCCTGGCATGGTGGCACGAATGAAGCACAGACACAAAAACACAACCCAGATAGATAGCACAGATAAATGGTCTTCCCGGTCAATACAGGTGTCTAAAGGGTTAACGGCTGCTAGCAGCCCAGCCTTGGAGGGCCCGCAGTAATGATCGATGTGGTACATTTAGTCATTGGTTCTGCTGTGTGGGGGGCACAGAGCTTTTAGGAACAAGATACCTAGGTTTCATTGTTATGGATCCATTACACATTCCCAGAAGTAAACATAGCCAGGGCTAGCTCATTACGTTCTCTTTAAAAGGATGCTTGAAGTCAGCAGAGACCAGACCTGTCAAAGCACACTTTGGCATTTGTTATTTCATTCGTCCCTGCCTGCCCTTCCCTTCTCATACGCTATGCTTCTCATGTTATGTATAAATGAGGCTTTGGATAATGATGATAGCAGGTCACTTATTGACAACACTCTCCTTCTTCTCCCTCGTCTCCCCCAACAGAGTGGATTCAAGCGGTCCAGGCTCTCATGATCCTCTCCATCATCTTCAGCTGCCTGTCTCTCTTCCTCTTCTTCTGCCAGCTCTTCACTTTGCAGAAGGGCGGACGCTTCTTCCTCACCGGAACCTTCCAGATCCTTGCCAGTGAGTCCAATCCCCCCCCCCCCTTCACTGACACTTCTTCACAAATCCATCGACAACACAAGTGCGATCCGATACACATGATATTTTTGACGAGTGTCAACACACAATGTATAAAAGGGACCTTTAGTGGAGCCCAGTTTAGAGGTGTATTTTCATGAATCTATCTGTCTGTAGTATTTTGTTGATTCATGGATTGATCATACAGAGTATTAACTGTCAGACAATGCTGAAAAATGACCATAATCCAGATTCCAAAGTGACATCCTCAAATTGCTTGTTTTGTCCAGAACCCACAGGCATTCAGTTGACAACACTATAGACAGAGGAAACCCCAAAACCAAACAATTGCCTCATAATCAGCTAAATGGCTAATGTTTTCAGCACTACTCTGACTTGCTTGATTGGCTCAGTAACACTCTGAAAATACACCACACACACAAATCCACCCACACAGACAAACCAACAGCAGATGCTCACACAGCATCTCCCGTGGCAGAGAATCAAATTAAGGGAGTCGCAGCCAGTTACTAATGGTTTAATGCTCCACTTGTCCATTGTACTTCATGCCCTTTGGCCAGAGAGGCTCCACTGCCAGTCCATTGTGTCCTCTCTTGGCAGCCCTTTCCAACATCCCAGGTTTGCTCTCTGTACTGTGCCATCGCATTGCCCAGCACCCAGGTGCCCACTCAGCCAAACGGGAATGACGCCCGGCACGCTGCCAGTCGCGCAAGTTGAAATGTCAGGAAGGCTGGCAGTGCGGGGGTCTGGCAAACAGACCATGCCATGTCGGACCAGGGAGGCGGGTAGAGCAGGAAAAGATCGCAAAGGCCCCGGATTGGGGTTCAGCAAGCGTGAACCACTGCGATGTAATGTGGAGGCTTGCCTTCTGGGAAACAGTGACCTGCTCGCCTCCGCTCCCAGACAGGGTTCAGCCCAGGACACAAGACAGAGAGCACAATGCTGCAGAGAAACATGATCTGATAATTGAACACGATGATGGCCAGCATTATTCAGTGCTCACTTTTTCCTCCCTGCAGGTTTGTTCGTGATGAGCGGAGCCATCATCTACACGGTGATGAGTAAGGAATGGGTGCTGGAGAAAAACTCCTTCGGCTACTCCTACATCCTGGCGTGGGTGGCCTTCCCTTTGGCGCTGATCAGCGGACTCATCTATGTCATCTTGAGGAAGCGAGAATGAGCCATCACTCCATCCCAGTGTTCCCAATAACCCCCTGCTCAACTGCAAGTGTCATCAGCCCCCCTCTGAAGTATATGTTCTGATGCCTAAGTACCAGTGGCTAATGGAGCCACCAGATCATACCAAGGGGGGGGCGTAATACCAAAAGTCAACATGCAAACCAACACAACAACAACCAATACTGTCTCAGTTAAAAGATGTATATAGTATCTATGGTTTAAAACCTATTTATAACACTTTTTACATATATGTACATAGTATTTGTGTTGCTCTGTCGTATGAGCTTTGTTTTAGCTGATTAAGTGCCTCGTGTTTGTTTGTAATGATGAAATAATTAGATGCTATTTTGTTGTGTTTTGGTTTTTTTTTTGCTGCCTTTTTTTGTGTTTTGTTCTGCTAATTGCCAAAGGATTAGTATAAAAGAAAAAAAGGTTTCTTGACATACATTAACCAAAGTGCATGTGTAGAAATAGAAGGAGATTTGTTTGGATGGACTTGCTTTACAAAAAAAAAGAGTGGTAACATCCATGGACGTTAGCATAGCCACGAAATATAGATTTGGTCCTTTTTCTATTTGTGAATTTGCAAGTTTCAGTGTTTTTATTTTCGGTATTTTTCTATTTCTTATTTTCAACAAAAGATGGTGCTATGTATTTATCATTCCTATTACTGATAGCAATCATTTACAACACAGTTACTTTGCTATTGTTTGGAGTCAAACAGTTTGCCATAAATTCAAGGGAGAATCACACAGAGGTACACTTTTACATACAGTGCCTGACTGCTTCTTTAGGGAACACAGCCTATTTTACCTTCATCAGCTACTGTATAAAAAATAAATAATAATATTTGAGTTTAGGGTGTAATATTGATGAAGTCAGAAGTCACTTGGAATGTCAGCATTATTCTGCGAGTTCGTGAAGAGTTGGATCACAGTGAAATTCCTTTATTTAAGCTTCATTCTCATTCTCTTTGCCTTCATTTGCCCTCATTCTGATGTTTGGGTTCACCTGTTAGAGTCTCAAGAAGCCAAATTGCCTATTTAGTAGAACACCAAAAGAAGAAAATAATAACACGGGCATTATAACCTAAGAAGCCACATAAGAAAATATATACATTTAGTATTAACTCTGTGTGGAGTAGGACGGGGAGGTTTGCAGTGATGATACAAATGTCTGTTTCACATACTTGAAGTTTGACACGCTGCAGCCTCTGCCCACCGAAGTCTAGATGTTCTTCTCTTCTACTGTATAAAACACTGTTCATATGTTGTGCATAACAGGTGTTGATGATAAGCAAGCCTAAAACTCTCACTTACTCAATAAAACAACTCTCACATTATCTAATACTGTGTATTCCACTGTTACAAGGGACTGGATTCACGCCAACACTATATGCATGTGGCGCTAGGAATTACATAACGCTGAATCTCAAGACATTTTCGAGGCTGTTATGCTGTCTGACCGTAAACCTGTAAACACTACAAAAGCCTGATGTGAAAAACTGCCAGACAATGGGAATAGGCATTAAAATGAGAGCCAGCTCTGAAGCACATGCAGTGATGAATCTGTTATGATTGACAGTATCTGCGTGTTCACATGCCACGAGATGGATTTCAGCAAGTGAGATGCAGTGTGCAGCATGTAAATTCCCGTGTACAGTCTAGCCAAGCAAGGCTACCTTACAGTATGCGATCATACCCTTGCAGATCAAATAATCTGCCTTGTGCATATGGTTGCAAACTCTGTATGTGACTTGTGTTCGTGCACAAACCGGGTCAAAGGCACGGCGTTTTGCATCCGACACCAGATATTCAAACCATGTAGCTAGTGTTTCAGTGTCAACAGTGTCTCTCATGGCATCAGAAACAAGAGGACTTGGACGTGTCTTGAGCAAGGGTCTGTCCTCCACTTGACATCTCCTGTGAGATCCTGTAGCCTCCCAAAACAGAGCTGTGTTGTGGCGGATTAAAGTATTTAATTCAGCGCTTACACTTGCTAGGCTGCTGTGGTTTATAGCATGATATTCATCGTCGGGTTCAGTTTGAAGAGACTGCATCTAATGACAACTGCCCTACTGTTTTGTGTAAAATGACAACATGAGTTCAATTGTCTATGCCATGTTTACACCTAAGCTTCCAAATGCTCTTGATATTACCAAAGCTATTTGAGTTTAATCATTAAAGGATGTTTCTTACCACCACAATGGAGCTTTTTGTGTCTTTCGGTAACACTACGCATAATTATGTGCAACACATCCAGTTTCATTTCTGGAGAGGCAAAACCTCACACTCAGCTGTCGCACACAACCTGTGCTTACAGATTTTTTCTCCCGGTTTGTGATGATATCTCTTCCTTTTAAAGACAACAGTCGGTCCACAACCAGCACTTCTGCACTGCGCTGATGATAGGCATCTAAATCTCCAGCAATGAAAGAGTACTCTCAGAAGGAGGATTCTTGTTGCAGGCCTGAGAGGTCACAGCCTCCCACTGCCTCCCCCTCTGACATACTAGCACTGGGTGAAGTGGGGACACTGTATTCTGGTGTGTGTGTGTGTGTGTGTGTGTGTGTGTGTGTTACTGTAGCCTTGAGAGTCTGAGAATTTTTTCCTGTTCTCACAATATTTTATACTTTTTGGGTACATAAGTGTATTTCCATCCATAAAATCTTTCCATTCTTTTAGGTTTGGCAGGGCAGGTTATCCTGTCCTGTGCAATACTGCCATCTAATGGACGCACATAGTAACAGCAAACCAATTCATATATCACACAAGGTTAGCAAACACTGCCTCCATGTGGTACCATATCAACACTACAGTTAAATCTACTCTACCATGATAGTCTGGAAGGAATGACTCTCAATGTATCTCCTGGGTTTAACAGATCATTTTTTATTGTTAAAATGTGCTAAACCTCATTAATCCTATATATGATCATTAAGGCTTGTCTAGAACTCCGCTTGTTCATGAGGGTGGGTACCTTCTGCCATTAGCATGCACGCACGTGACAGAGAGGTGATTTCTCTTACTTGTCTACTCTCTATTACCCTTCAGTCAATCCAATGAGCGCTCCTCCTCCAGAGCCATTTTGAAAGCCTTTAGGCACAACACATCATTAGAGGAAAAGGCAGAAGACAAAGGGCTCTTCTACATTTGATTAATTATTTGATAAATTCAGACAGAAATGGATGAGACCAGTATGTTGCAAAATGAAATATGCAAGAAAAAGGGATACAGAATGAGGTACACGGTAGGTGTACAAAAACATCTGGGTGTTAAACCTCAGCAGTGACCTCTTTCACTTGCAAACACTTAAAAACATTCAGATCTGGAAGATCTCCAGTGGAGGGCTCAGTCTGTACCGGGTTCAGTTGACAATGAATGAAGCAAACATGGGTGACAAATTAAAGGAAAAACCAATGGTGTTTTCGTGAGAGCCTCCACAGCCTCAATGCTATTTTGCATACTGTGTCTACAAGCTTCTGGAATATGAGGGATGACATTGATATTTTCTTGATGGTGGGTTCACTTGGGTTGAGCTCTGAGATGATTCACACAATTTTCATACACATCAAACTACTCAGTGACCCCTCGTGCCCTGCATTCCACATGTGCCTCCAGTCATTTAATCCGGATTTTCCTTTAATATGTCACCCATCTGTATCTAGCTTCTTTACCAAAATGTTTATTTTACTTTGACTGCTTAAACTTGTGGAAAATGTGGTACACCTCGTCCATTTTAGATTTGATGTATTCTGAACCTTTACCCGATATAAGTGAAATAAATATAAAAATACTCAAATTGAGCAGGGTTCTTTCTGTCTAATGGGGGTAACCAACTAGGGTTGACCCCAAAATGCCCCTTCACCTGTCGTTTACATTCTGGACACGTTTAAACCGAGTGATCCTCCACGCCGACACAGACACAATGACTACAAATGTGCGGTGGGACAAAGCAGACAGACACCAGACATATTCATCACATCATCCTGAACCAAAACCAGTCTGGAAAGAATTGTCCGGTCCCTGTCACATTAACTATAGTGATGATGACAGACCAACATTCTGTCAAAGCCTGCCGTTTGATTTAACCACCACCTGGTTTTTGGCAGCTCCATGAACGTCACAAACTCCTGCCTTCAAACACTTTTTCTCAAGTGGTCTAATTGTGCATTGGGGTGTGTGTAAAAATAGCAAAAGAATTACTTAAAAAGAATAAAGTGTAAGTCTGTGCATTGCGTCTATCAAGGATTGACTGATGTGCATTATTACCGTAGTGCTTAATAGGTGTCTGGGGGTTTTACACGTCATTGCTTTGCCATCATGCATCATGGGGTCAAAGACAAGGTTTTAGAACAATCACTTTTCCCATTAATATCTTAAAAACTCCCCCTGTCTTGTCCCGTCCGATCCAATGTTAGTATCACCTCCTCGCTATCACCTTTTTATCGAAGCCTACTGGGACATAATATTTTCTAATTTCTGGAACACAATGAGGGGGATGCAAACAGAAGGTCCACCTTAATCTATCACAGCTCCTTCAAGGGGGTGCAGGGCTGCGCTGTGACAGGCACAAAATCGCAGAGCCGGTGGGGAGGAGGGCTACAGAAGCAATTAAGGCTCATGAAATGCAAATGGCACTTTATGCAAGGGGTTGGGGAGGAGGGTTATGTCTCTTCTAGTCTTGCTGCCATCTGCTTGCGATCACCACCAGTGGAAGAACCTCTGGGTCTTGGTAATTTGTAGCTTTAATAATTTTCTCCCTCAGCTCGAGGAGAGGGAAGGAGTCAGGCCTGAAGGGGCCGAGCTCGTGCAGCTGGCTGAGATTAGATTTAGATTAGCTGGTCGGATCACATGGAGATCTGACCTCTTACACTTTAGCATGGACATAAACACACTCGCATGTTCACACGCAAGCATGCATCACATGTGCAGGCATACACACACATTCAGTCCCCCTCTCTCGCCGCCACAACTACACAATACTTGCCTATGCGCCATCAAAGTTGACCCTGATCCAAGGTGTACTTCTAGCCCAGTGGGTCCATAAATCCCTGAGGATGTCTGGAGGTTAGTTAGGAACATGATCCGTGGCCATTGGGGGGCCGAGTCATAACCCCAAGAGCAGATTCAGGACCTAACTTTCTGGCAGCGCTGTTTGAAGGGGTCAAAGTGGACACTGTGTGTTTTTTTTTGTGTCTTTTTCCCCAATGACACAGCCATTCATTTGTCATGTGGAACAGAAGGACCTTATTGATCCTTCAGACCCAACACTTTCTACTATCCACCGTACCGACCCATTCCCAAGGTCAAGACTGGGTTAAGGTCATAACCACACATACCCGACCCCTGACCCTGTGGGTGTCCATCATGCTCAGGAAATAAAGCAAAGATTGGCAGCTGATGTAGTCGAGGACTAAATCAACTTCAGCTTCTGCCATACATCAAAATCACTTCCACCAACATGCACTGACACTGAGAGCCTAATCATTTTATCGGCAATGAAAGAGCAGGGAAGATGAAGCAGCGCGCTGGACGGGGCACAATCAGACAGACCGCGGTGGCTTTGTGGTTGATTTAGAGCAGATGGTGGTGTGGAAATGTGCCTCTCAGTCTTCGAATAGGCTGGACAATGACTTAAACATCAGCGAATGCACCTTTAGCAGCTGGGAAACATCAGCAAACATATGATAGCCAACAAATCCGACTCACTCTCTAGCCTCATGAAACCAAAGTGGCGCTTGTAACATTTACATTTACAGGGAAGTTGAGCCACACACATATTTGAATCAGAAGGATTTCTTAACAGATTCATGATTTTTTTTTTAAGTTGAAAAGCCTTTGACAGTCAATACACCCAATATGTAGCATATGTGTCACAGCATAAATGACTCGAGGTCATGCATGACCAGCATGATGGCCGCATGCCACACGAGATAATCAAAGCGTGCGCCTGCTTTGGATTTTCGTTTCAATGCAAGCCGCTGTGAAGGGGGAGCGATAGGAATCTGTCAGCTCTGCATGGAGCAAATAACAGAGGCAACGTGCCATTGTAGTTATAGCATTTGATACTCACACCATATACATATGTACATAGACACACAGAAATGGCTGCAAATGTGCAAGCTGGAGTAGACAAAAGGAACAGCCAGGAAGTTTGAGGCCTGGCATTAAGCAGAGTGAACAAGGCTGCTTTTAATCTCTGCAGACACACACACACACACACACAGACGACTCTCATGAGGTCTAGTAAAGCTTCATACTGGTCGGATGGTCGGCAGTAAAAGCTCTCTGAATGGTGTCGATGAAGCCTCATAAATTCCCCAGGCAATAACCAGGGCCTCCTATGAGAATGGAATACTCAGCGGCCAAGTTATTTGGAGCTGCGCTGCATTTTAAACTTTGACAGCCCCATTCATTTGGAGGTTGTATGGATAGTTTTTTTTTTTTTACGGCCTATCCATTCCGCTCGAGTACAGCATTCACACAACACAAACAAGACACTAACAAGTGTTTGTACACACATATATGCACACACACGCACGCGGTAAAGATTGAACGATATGGGCAATAACATTAAGGAACCGCAACATTGGACTTAACATCTGAGTGTAGCAAGTTCTCTGCCTATCGCTGAGGGCAACGGGCCCTAAATCAACCAGATGGAGCAGGAGCAGACAGCTATATGAGCTGCTGGGACAATTCTGGGATGGCATAGAATTAGAAGATCAAATTCCTCTCCGTGTGCATCTCTTCTGACACGGAGAAGCACAATGCCCCGAACTCTGCAAAGTTCAGCGAAATGCTTTGGTGCCTCATCATGCAGCCTCTCTAGGCTGTTTCAGCTGTCTTCTTCTATTGATATTTGTAACACAACTGAATGCGATCATCTCAGAGAAAAAGCCTGAAAAATTTAATCCTATCAAATTTAATTAAATGTATTAAATTCATTATGTATCCTGATTTTGATATATCTCTTTCAGTGCCAAGCATGGGCTTTGCTGCCACTATCTGGACAGACAGTGTGCGTGAGAGCACAACATGTCTGTATCAGCCCAAACAAAGCATGTCCTAGAACTCTTAAAGGACAAGGAGATGAGTGCCTAAATTATTTATTTACAGCTCTGAAAGGCGCATACACAACTCCGAATTGTGATATCACTCTCCTTTTGAGAAAAATGAAGCAGAACCAAAATAAAAAGACTCTTAAAGAAAAAAATTATCTTTTTGTCCTTAGCAACTTAGAGATTCTGACCTAAAGGCTAATGAAAATGTGATTAGCAAACCTAATTAGCCAGCTACCTTCCCAGCTTTTGCATGTCCTGAAATCACCATTCATGTACATGGAATGGAGATAGGGTGATTAGTAGCACAAAGACGAATGCTGGAATCTTCTCTCAGTGGAGTGTCTGCCATGGCCCATCAGGAGATAGCAGGCCCAGGCTGATAGCAAGGGGACTGTCGGGCTGGTAAGTGCCCATGTAGCTGGGAAAGCTGTGGAATCCCAGGACAAAGGAGCAGGGCTGAGGGAAGATAAGACAGGACAGAGTGGTATGAATATCCACCGCGAAGGCCATACTGCATTACGCATGCATGGCAGCAGAACAAAGAGAAAACACTGTATCTGTACACAAGCAACACACTTCACACATTCACAAAACCGTCACATTTTTTAAAAAAAGTCTATGAAGTCCTATCCAATATAGTTTCCGCGCATCCACCCCCCACTACATTTTGTGGTTGTATATTACCCCAATCAAGAAAGTGCTATGTATCGTGCTGCAGTAAAGACACCATTCACCACAGCTCAAAAATGAATCAGTCAGTTAAGTGAAAAAAGTGACGATGCACCAAGTGAATGAATGAATAAATAATCAGGTCTTTCAATGGTATTCAAGTCAAATATTCACCCTTATTTTGGTGATCTTTAAAAATCCATATAAACACCAGGGCTGCAACAAACAATAACTTTTTATTATCAAATGATCTGATGATTATTTAATTGTTTCCTGTTTTTATTTACACATATGAAACATTGAAAAAAAAGATATGATATAATATAATTTTCAAGGGAATGTGCAGGAGAACTGCCTACAAACCCTCCAGGTGCTTTAAAAGTGCCATTAACCAAACAGATTGCAGGAAATAATTACAGCAAGGAGGCATACACAATTTATACTGTGTGTATCTATCAATAATTTTAGACCGTCGAAATTTTGAAATACGAGCAAATTAAAAACCCTACCAACAAAGTGGCTTCCTCGAGTCACTTCATTTGAGAAACCTTGGCGATAGATGGTGACTGCATGGTTCATCCTCCACATGATAAAATTATAAATTCATTTGACATTTACGTTTTCCTGTTTTAATCACAAAACATGTTCATGACAATATAGATCGTCATTTAATTAGGACTTATGAGCACAACATAATAGAGTCTGCATAGTCAATCACTGCAATGTTACATCTGCAGGTTCAAATAAAAAAAAAAACCTCCTCCCCATAGACACACACAAAGATGCACAAACACACAGGTCAGCTTAAAGATATCTGTAAAGAAATTACTTTACAGTAGTGTTACGACCCAGGGGGTTTTTGGGATTGGGTTGTGTCAAGTGTATATGTTGTTGTGTTCTCCCCTCCCGCCTGCGGGCGGCGCTGTCCGTCGTCCCGTGTCGCAGGTGGTGGCCGAGG